>WAAF01013847.1:0-43494 GCA_013400475.1 Tricholaema leucomelas
GTCTTCAGAACCGTGTAGAACAAATATTAATGCTATAAGTTGAGTGGTTGGGAGTGGCAGAGTTCAAAATATTGAAGTTAATAAATAGATATATTTTTATAAATATCCTCTCGCATCAATTAATTTTTCCCCTCCGCAACACTTGCACAAAGGGTGCTTATGGTGGGAAGCCGTCCAAAGCAGGGAGGGCCCTGGGAGCTTGTCTTTCTCGGCACCAGGGGACTCTTTCTGCTGNTCGGCACCAGGGGACTCTTTCTGCTGGAACTATCCAGGTGGGGGAAAACTCTAAGGCAGGAACCCCAAGGCAGGAAGTACCTCAATATTTATCCCTTTCCTAGACAAAGAGTAGGTGCAAAGACCACAGCCAATCCCCAGCCCGATTCCAGCGTGGGCATCTGCATGGGTCACCCCTCGTGCCGGAAGGGCCCTTTACTCCCCCGCCTTCATGCCTGCAGGTCAGGGAGGGAAACAGGTTTTTCATGCCTTTCCTCTCCCATTCAAACCATAGAGAGAGAGGAACTTCGGGGTATCCAGGACTCCAGATCATCAATAAGTAGATAAACAAAGGAAGAACTACTGTGATTTACAAAAAGTTAATCAAAATAATCCAAATGGAAGTCTAAAGTGCTGAACACTTTACCACATGTTAAGTCTACTCAGCACACTCAAAAAACAAGCTGATGCAGCTGGCCTAAAGCAGGACATGTCTTTATGCTGAGGGAGGTAACAGAACCTCGCATGAGAAGAGTTAGTCCCAAGTACACAGCACCAGAGTTGCTGCTACTTCTGATGATGATTTGCAAGCATTTTCTTATTGTTAAATTAACACAGTATTTGCAATGTGCCAAATGTGCACACATGGCACTGTAGAATTTCCAACAGCTTTGAACAGTCTGTGCAATTATGAGCTGAAGTGCTGATTATGTTTTACTGTAATTGCTCTTTCCAGCAAATGCCTCAGCAAACGGCAGTGGTGCAGTTACAATATGTTGATGATCAAGTCTCTCACACCAGTGCAACATCTCAGTAAGTTTCACTCATTTCTATTTATGCTATAAGAAAAACTACAAACAACTATATTTCCTCCTCCTCTTGTCACTATCAACTTTTTTGCCCCAAAAATACCATCAGTGAGACTTGAAAAAAATTGTCTGTTCACCTTGCTTTCCTGTTTTCCCACTCTTCAGCTTTGTGAGCCCATATTGAAGCAATTGATGGAAGTTCCCAAAAGAGTTCTCTCTTTCAAGACAATTAAACCAACTCAGTCAATGAAACTTTCATAGTGGTTTCCACTAAACATTGTTCCAAATTTAATCTTCTCAATTTTTAATGTAAAAGTCAGGATGCTACCAATTCAACACTGTATATTCAAGCCAATTTTGTAAATACAATAATTATAACTAGTAGTATTTTTTATTCATAGGATTGGAGTCACAACAAATTCAGAACTCTTCAAGGCCATCTGGTGCAACTTCTTTTCAAATTAGGGCCAAATCTGGAGTTATTTGAATGTGTTTAGGTTTCCTTCTTTCTTTTGTTGTTGTGCTGCATCTTCTTGCAAACAGGTGAAGTCACTAAACTTAAACCATGTGGACAAGGTTATTTTAAGCTGCCCCATACTTTGAATTCAGAGTTTCACTCAGATGCTGATTCTGAGGTGAAGGACTAGATAATTGTATGTGGCTTGGTTGAACTAAGAAAGGCTGGAAGCACCTTACGGTTTTGTTCAGTGTGGAAGAGTTGGTCAACAAATAATGCAACCTGATGCCAATTCAAATGCATATTTTTACGGAACAGATGGGCAAACCAAACAGAAATCTTGGTATGTTTAGGTCTCAGCTGAACGTTGTGCCTTTTAACTTTTCCAATTGATGTAGATCAACTTACACAAAGCTGACAATTTGTGTGCACCAATTTGGCATTGGACAAACAGTTGACAGCTTTGGACAACAGTTGGAGCTTTATATTCTGTCAGTGGAAAAGTGACCGTGGTAACGACGGGTACCAATATGGTTAGATCGTTCTCTGTTTTATTGTGGTGACACAGCGTCTTATATGCTAACTTGGAAGAGATGTGCACAGCTAACTTACTTTAAGATTGGTAAATGTGGAAGGCACAGATAGGTTAAGGCTTAAAAAAAACAACTGTAGGGTCAGCCTCCTGTGGCCAGCAGATACTGCCCCCTTGCAGCTGGACATGGGGGTTGTTCATTCACCTTAGTTCCTGCCTCCGAGATGAGCTCCAAGGTGCTCCTCGCAGCACAAGTTGCTCATGTTTATCAAATCGTGTCCTCTGTCAGCATGAAATGCTTCCACAATGTTCAACCATAAGCACTCAAAACTTTTTTTAACCCTTCCTCCATGCATTAAATTCCAGGACCTGTACCACAATCCAACCACCATTCAACACTTAGTAATTACATACAAAGCCAGGAGCCTCATTCATCACATCCTTTTGGGTAATAAATCTAACCAAATTTTATAGCTATTTCTCAGCAAAACAGCAGCAAGTTAACAGCCCCTAAATTGGATTTAGAAAATCATCTTTCCATTCAAATGCATGAAATAGAATTATTTGAATTCCTCACATGCGTCATTTTAGGTTTAAAAAGATAACAGTGAACTTCCATCTACCTTGTCACCATCAGAATCAGGGCAAATGTTTTCAGACAGATGTTAATCAAGTCTCATATCAGAAAGGTTATTTTCTTTTTCTACTCAGAGCTATTTTTAAAAGTCTAAGCAATAAAGACAGACAAACAAAACAAAACCAAAGAAAAACCTTAAACAATCCTTGAATCCTCCTTCAACTGAATATTTAGGTGTAGATTAGGATGATAATAAATCACTAAAATTTCTCTCAGCTGAAGCAACTTCTAGTGAAAAAAAAAACCCTTGAAACATAAGTGAATCACCTTCATTATGCAGCAGCACTAGGATTTTATACATTTGGAACTCAGTTATTGCAAAGAATGAGGTTCTTCAAAGTCAGTCTTCTACACATCATTCCTATAAGGTATATACTCCCTCATGTCAGGAACAACCATCCATGACATATTTGTCTGAATTATTTGGAGCCATTATGAGAAGAATTTCTGTTACACCTTCTTAGCAATACTTTTCCAGGCCATATGCTCCCAAAATAGCCTCTTCTGTGTTAAGACAAGTATAGCATAATGATTCAGTAGAAAGGTGAACCAAAGTACACTTGAAATTCGTGTAAATGTCCTCACATAATCAGGATCTCCCTATGTCTGGATATATTAAAGCAACAGTGACCAACAGAGGAGTCCTTTGTGACCTAACTTGTTTGAATTTTAGAAAATATAACATTTAAGAGAAGTTTAAGAAAAGTGACAGAAATGTTTTCTGACATGAATGTCATTTCATACAGTATCCCTGCTCATATGACCACAAGAAACAAAGGCAAGTCTCATCATTCATTACTCCTATGCTAGTTTGAGGCTAATTGTAATATTTTAATTAGAGAAATTAGATTACAGGCTGTGAAAAGGAAACAATGGTGATGTCTACTTCACTCGTAGGCTTGCTGAGATGTATAAAAACAAGAACACAAACATAGGTAAGAGTGTGTGAGGGTCCCTATCTGTCAGAGTTGGTGTCTGTGCTTTTTCTCTCTAGGTTTTGGCTGTGTAACCCAACTAATTCTGCTTCTAACCCCTGCTGCTGATCCTACAAACTCACCTTGCATGTAAGGCAAACTCTGGGATAAGGTAGAGGGGTGGCAAGAAGGTGGAAGGATGATTTGGAACCCCTCCTGGGGACTCCAATTTCTGGGAGGGCTGTTGTGTTTCTGTATTATTTCACCTTGTATATTCCTGTCTATAGCTGTAAATATTGTAACTATCTGCTTGCATATTGTGCTAAGCTGTGAATATAAAGCTTCATTCCAAACTTCCAGCTGGCTGAGTCTAGTCTGGGTGATTTCATAAGAGTGGCAGGATGGGTAACTCCTAAACCATCACAACTCCCAATTCCCAAAGACTATGTCTGCTTTTCCTAAGAAAAATATCACAACAGCACTTTCCTCACATATTTCATTTGGGCAGCATTCAAAAATCCAGGCAAAACCCACAAGCCCTTCATAAAAGTCTTTGTGAAGCTCTTGGTTATCAGGTTTCATTATATAACATTCCATGCAAACTTTGAAAACAAACACAATGAAAACAACACAATGCTTTGTGTGCAAAAGGCAACGTCTATCATGTAGATGAGTTTGTAAAGTAGCTGAGCTTAAACCCATGCTTATATCACTCAGCACTGCCAATAGGCAGCAGACATTTGCAACTTTCTGAAAAATCAAATAACATCTACTCACTGGCTTATTCACTGGAGTTTTTGCATCATTACAGCAGCATCGCTTACTTAGTAAAAGCCAATATTCAAAGGAACAAGTCGTTCATTTGTCAACTCTGTCAAGGGCTCCCCAGATGCAAAATGTTGGATTAAAACTTACAGAGTCACTTTACTTACCTCTAACCTTCCATCTGAAAAGGAGAATCAGAGAACACTGATTACTACTTGTTAAAATTATTTTCAGCTATGAAATAAATGCAGTTCACCAGTCCGCACAAACTGGAAATTATCTAACTCAGAGCTTTTTGCAGTCAAGATGATAAACACATGCATTAAAGGCGGCAAGATTTGGAGTCTTTGCAACTGCTAAGCACAAGCCAGAAATGCAAAAGTAAAGGTTTTAGGCAGTACAGGCTCTTACAGGCACCAGGAAATTGGAGAGGATTTCTGGTATGCAGGGAGCAGAAAACCACTGTCATGGCTATCTGTATCTCATCATACCTCAACGACCCAAGTGATCCCACATCTGGCATTAGGCTGACCTGCTGTAAAGAGAAATTATAGAGATTTTTCCACTCTTGGATGTGAGAAATACTGTAATACTAAGCATAGGGTAACAAAAATCATGCAATTGCTTTTTCTAGCTCTTCTTACAACTCCAGGTTACAGCTGCTTCTTGTACACCTACTGTTTTTAATGTCCCAAGGAACTAATCACTTAAAATTACATTCTCTGTAGGTTGTTGCAGTACATCTGGGGGTGCTGACTGATACCCGCCTGAACATGAGCCAGCAGTGTGCCCAGGTGGCCAAGAGAGCCAATGGCATCCTGGCCTGCATCAGGAATGATGTGGTCAGCAGGAGCAGGGAGGTCATTCTGCCCCTGTACTCTGCACTGGTTAGACCACACCTTGAGTACTGTGTTCAGTTCTGGGCCCCCCAGTTTAGAAGGGACATCGAGATGATTGAGCGTATCCAGAGAAGGGCGACGAGGCTGGTGAGAGGCCTCGAGCACAGCCCTACGAGGAAAGGCTGAGGGAGTTGGGATTGTTTAGCCTGGAGAAGAGGAGGCTCAGGGGTGACCTTATTGCTGTCTACAACTACCTGAGGGGTGGTTGTAGCCAGGAGGAGGTTGCTCTCTTCTCTCAGGCAGCCAGCGCCAGAACGAGAGGGCACAGCCTCAGGCTGCGCCGGGGGAAGTTTAGGCTCGAGGGGAGGAGAAAATTCTTCACTGAGAGAGGCATTGGACACTGGAATGGGCTGCCCAGGGAGGTGGTGGAGTCGCCGTCCCTGGAGCTGTTCAAGACAAGGTTGGACGTGGCACTTGGTGCCATGGTCTAGCCTTGAGCTCTGTGGTAAAGGGTTGGACTTGATGATCTGTGAGGTCTCTTCCAACCTTGGTGATACTGTGATACTGTGATCTCATAAGTCAAGAGCAGCACAAAAAGAGCATGTTTAAGTCCTTCATGTTATTCTTTTTACAACAGATAACCTCTCAGATCTCCTCCAAAGACATCCCTAAGTGCTTTTGCCAAATAGATTTTGGTTACTTAAGGTAATAGCCCACAACTGTTAAACACATTAATTCCCATAGAAAATGACCACATGTGTATGCAGTATATGGTGTGCAATATGCCTGGACCTGGGCTGTGTAAGGCAGTTAAAATGGGTATCAGACATTATGGAGTATATGAGTAACCTGCTTTAAAAATGAAGACTATCTAATCTTAGCTCTATTTTGTGCATTTGTGCCTTGCATGATGGAGCATGATCCCTGTGCTGCTATCAAAATAACCACTTCACACTTGTATCACACCCTTAGGCCAACAAGTTTAGAAGCTGGACTGAGTTACACATCCACATCCACACCCACACACAGACTGCTACTGGCAGGTTAGAAAAGAGAGACTTCCTTCAGATGTGCAGTTTCTGGGTGGTTGCCTGTTAAAGCACAATGACACAGCTACCAGAGCAGTCTGAAAGGCACAAAAGGCATAAAAGGAAGGATGGTAGTTTCAAGCCTTACAGGACAATTCTCAACATTGCTGCAGCCTCACTTTCTTAGAAGGTTTAAACCCCCTCCCCAAAAACAGAACAGATCAAAAACAGCTCAGAAGAAGACAGCCTGCTCTTCTGCTACCCTGTACTTTCTTCTTAAAGACAGAGGCAGGGAGAAAAAATTTCTACCCAACACCCCACAAGTACATCACCTTTATCACATACTGTTTCTTTTGCCTTTTCTATAGTGTAAGTGAAGCACATCCTCCAGACTTCCAGTAGCCTCACGAGCAAAGAGAAGGGAAATTAATAACTGTGCTGACCCAGCTCCCTCACTCCTCCTTTCCACCCAACAAATCGGGAACTCTCTCCTAACACAGATGCTATTCTCTCCTAGGAAATCCAAGAGCCCAAACCACTGCTTTTAATCTGGCAACACCAGAAGTAGTCTTCAGATTTA
Organism: Tricholaema leucomelas; assembly: GCA_013400475.1. Lineage (NCBI taxonomy): Eukaryota > Metazoa > Chordata > Aves > Piciformes > Lybiidae > Tricholaema lacrymosa > Tricholaema leucomelas. The sequence goes on from WAAF01013847.1 coordinate 6,775, forward strand.
CATTGTTTAACACAAAGTCATATCCTTATATTACAGTAACTTCCACAAATATTCAGTAGATGATACTAGTGGAGGATGACCTCTCCTACTACTGTGATTGTCTGCATTAACTTTCCTACTGTAATAAAACTTTTAATTTGAATTCATAATGCTAAATTTGCATTTATAGTTGAGAAACTCCTCTTTGTCTTGCTGTAGAACTTCTTTCTCACATAGAATATTCTATGAATATGCATTATTGAAAGGATTGCTATTGCAAATTTCAAAAGATAGTTCATAGATTACAGCAGCTACTGAATTATTTTTTTAATGACATAGCACACTCTTAGACATGGAACTTAATCTCAAAGTGGGCAGAGGCATAATCCCCAAGGAAAAAAAAATCATTATAAATTATAGGAAGAATAAAGAAAAACCCATACATACTAAAAGTGAAATTCTCAATCTGCTAAGGACTTCAACCACTTCCTACCACTATGGCTTTCGTAGTGCGTTTTGATAATTCTACATTTTAAAGAAATAATGAAATACTTGGGTTTGGAAGTGCAGCAAAGTTTAATTCAAATTCACTAATTTTGCCTTTCCAGAAGATTCACAGTGCCTAAGGCACTCATGTTGCTTTCAGCCTCCCAAGTATGATACAGTGGAACCTTCAAAAGGATACATGAATTCATATGGCATTATTGGTAGACAGGACCCCAACAGGAGACCTTGCAAGAAGTCTAAAAATGCCCCCGTGATAGCTCCAGAGCCAGTGTCCAAAGCACATTCCCTTGGTAGGAGATAGCTGGCTGTGTTTGGAGCCAGCTAGTGGGCAAGAACAGCTGTAAGAAAAACGCTGGAAGGAGTCTCAGTGGAGGTTTCCTCTAGATAGATCTTCTTCAAGCAAGAGCTCTCTTCTTTACTAAGGAGGTTCCACTGAGCCTAGCCTGAGAGTCCTGCAGCTGTTTTTCACAAGGTACGTTGCAGATTTGGAACCCAACTCACAGATTGAGCTTGGACTTGTCTAGTTGCTCTGAACTCATTCAGACATTGGGATCCTGCCTGAACTCAGGTCTGGCCTAATGCTCACCTCACTGAGAGGCCACAGCCTCCACCAGCCTGGCACTATGCTTCGCTCCCAGTTTGCTTCCCATGGGGAGGAGCTGCTTGACTTCATTGTTGTCAGAGACAGAAGGGCTTGAAATCAGGGCGCAGTGTCCTCTTTCTCTGGAGAATCAGCCTATGGATATAAGACCCACAGCCCAATAAAGCATACTATAAATTCCAAAAATCTATAGCCCTGGAAGCCAAGTCCTCTGAGGTTTTAAAAGCTCTCATACTACTGAAGCCTAAGACCAACCCACTGAGCGAGATCATCTACTCAAATGATGTGTATCCAACTTGGAAAGACCATTAAACCAGGAGGATTTCACATCAACTTATTTCACTTCAGCTCAGAAAGCATTTAACTTTTGAACCCTGGAATTTTCTTGGCCTTTGCCACAGTCTGAGATACCACAGTATCAGAAGAAGAGATGGGGTACGGCTTAACATAAGCAAGTTCCAAATCTGGATCCACCCAAATCTGAATCCAAATCCAAATCCGGATCCAGTTTATTGCACCCAAGCATGGGCCTATATTCTTTTAATCAGAAGGCTACATAACAGGATTACAGAATCATGTTAGACTCTGATTGGTTACACACACCTGCATTAGGACTACGTTAGGATTACACACTAATTAGCATAGACATTCTTCATATTCTCTCAACAACACATATGTTGTGTCTGGCAATCCTAAGTCAGCAGAGATAGGTGAAAACTGCAGCCTCCAGCCTTACACTTGCTTACATTTGTTACACCGTTCTCTAAGGGCATTCCAACCCTCTATCAGTACTTCTGAACTCATGCTTGTCCATGGCTTATGCTTCAGTATTTCAACTTCCAATAGCTGTACCAGAGACAATTCTATAAAGTCGCTCCATTCAATATTGCTATATCCAACAGGCCTTAACAAGAAGAAAAAAAAAAGCACCACAGTTATATGATCCAAACATATATATATGTGAACCAAAGCTACACATCAAGGTTACGTGAGCATACAGTTCCTCCCCTTCATTTTACAGGTGGAGTTCGGCCGTCGGTATCAAACTATTCCTGACTGATTTCAAAGGGTACTTACAAAGCCATGATTTATTTCCATATATTAAAAAGTGAAGGAAGAATTGGTAAGCTTTAGATGGTCAGAATATGATTAACTACGTTTACTTTTCACATTTCACAGGCTAATTGCTCGAAGGCAAAGACAAGAAAAGGAAGAGTAATATCTTTAATGCAGGATCCTTTCTGTGTAGAAAAAAAAATCCTTTGAGATGTCAAAAAGAAATGGCAAGTAAGCCAAGGACAGACTGAAGACACGTTAATGAGGGAGAATGAATGGGAGCATTAATACACCACAGAACAGTTTTAAAGTGTCTGCAGGAATCTGCCTATTACTTTGGCTACTGATAATACTACTCCCTGACCCAGATCATCCCTGCAGCAGAAATTACAGCTACAAACAGTAAATAAGAAGAAATATAAATGTCCTTGGCTCAAAAATGTCAAGGTACGTGAAGCAAAAGACAATATGCAACCAGAGTGAAAACAAAATAAATGGGGAAAGCAAAGCAGGTCTGTTATTGGTGGGTTTAACTCTAAAATAAATCAGTAGATGTTCAACAACAACCACTCATCTAACAACAGAGCACACAGCCATTACCTTCTAGCTAGTTATTTTTAGCAGATCCTAAAGAAATTATTTCACTACCTGTATCTGTTGAGTGTTTTTCCTGTAGGACAAACTTTAGGAGTATGTTTGCAAGAACTCAAAGTGTAACGTTAATTTTCATATTACTCATGCACAGGACTTAAAAAAGGTAAAGCAAGAACATTGCCTCCTACAGTGCCAAAACACAGGTTACTTTTAAAAGGCATTCCACTTAAGTGGAATTAATGATTTAAAAATACAGTTTGGTCCCAGTAATTATATGGGAGGTCTATTTTGTATTTTAGAGTTAGCTTGTAATTGCAATGACAATTAGGTGCTTCAGTACCCTTGTACAGTATATTTTAACGGTAGCAAACTACTTTCACCATGTGCTGACCAAGACTATGATGTTAATAAACTGTTGAAAGCGAAGCGAAAACTGTAACGCAGAATTACCAAATAGATTTTCCTTCACATGTCCAATTAAAAAAGAAATCCAAATTTGATTAATGTGGTAATTAACATTTGTGCAAATATTATTGCAGATAACACATCACTGAAATGTGCAACTTTAACACAGGGATCTCTACCGCAAGCTCGGATGTGAAAGGCAGCAGCACTATTTACTCATCTCTTCAGCCTAAACATAAGTCATGAGGCCCTTTCCAGTAACCAAAAGCATTTCATTCTCATTCACCTTTTTCTGTCACCTGGGCCTATATCCAGTTACCCCTGAAAATTCCTACTATTTTATCAGTGCCACATTGTGGAGTATGACATAAATAGCAAGCCAGTTAAAACAAACACTGCATGGCAAACAGTTGTCTGACCAAGATAATCAGGGCCTGTGTCAGATCAGTGGTAGATCTGCAATTGCCGTTGTTTCTTAAACTGAGTCATAAAAATCTGGGGGAGGTGTGGGAGAGGAGAAGGAGGGGGAAGCAACAACCGTTTGGTTTCCTAGGCTTTTTATTTATTTATGATTGGTGCCAAGGAGTTTTCCTAATAATTTGCACAGGATGATGATGAGAGCAGCAACTGAGAGAATGACAGTAGTAATAGAGCCCCAATTAAGTAGAAGGCTAAATTTAACTGTGGCCTCGGCAAATGAGCAGCTGTAACAGCACATAAGCGGAATTTCTGGGTCAAAGAAAGCAAAGGAGAGTTGAATTAGGATTCCAATAATTTAAAAAGATAACTGTTTTACTGCCACACAGCCACATTCTAGGTTTTCACATTAATGCAAACTGCACTTGGCATAAACATATAGGCAGCTCAGAAGACAAAGCTGCTCAGAGTTCTACAAACAGCTGAACACGAATGCACTCAAGATGATCGATTCAGTAATTCCTGTCTCATCCTTACTGACAGCCTGAGGAATAGCTGCCCTAGCAATAGTAATATCCACCAAACTTCAGAGTAAAACATTACAAACGGTATTAGCTACAAAGAAAATTGAGAACTGCAGGATTCCCTACCTCACACTGTGTTCTACATCAGGCAAATCCAAGAGTGACATTTCAACTTCCATGAGTCAAGTGTTTCAATAATATATTCTTCAGCCTGCTCTCAAATAAAATTTGGAAACACTTTGGGGTATAGTCCACTTGGCGTGGACTATAGTTCAATATAGAGATACTTTGACTGAATCTAGAGAAGTTACCATAACTCCTGACAAATCTGACTCTAGAGAAGTCAATTATATTGAAATTATTTTAATCCTAAATATTAATTCTCATGTGCATACTAAAACAAAATCTAAAATAACAGCAGAAAACAAAGCCAAACCAAACCTCAAACACATGCTTTTTTGGAGTCAATTCCTGGATGACTGGAGGAAACACACATAGCAAAGGAAAAATGGAACTTCCCACATACAAGTTCCCAGACTTATTTTGAAGTTTGACATTGTGATAAAGGGAGCAACAGAGAAGAGACAAAACCAGCAGTGTTTGTGTGGCAGAGAAAAACCACGGAATTAACTCTTGCTGAAAAATTCTGGACAGGACACTAAGTAAAGGATCCATCGTGGAGTTGCATCTAAGAGATCCATAAATTAGAAGAAAGCACTGATAGCATAAGAAAAAAGAAATAAGGGCAAAAATGGCAAAAGTGAGGCACTAGGACAAACCTGTCTGAAGGCAGCTGAGAATTCAACCAGAGATAGATGCAGGTACAGGAATACAGTTCCTCTTTTCCTGAGAAACGGACTTCTCTTTTTCAATTGGTCTGGGAAGTTTAAAATCAAAACAGCCTACCAATGACAGCAGTAAGCCAGTATTCTAGTTTCTTTTTTTCGTTAGAAAATTCTTCTCCCAGTGTTAGTGGAAGAAAAGACACTCTTCATTTCCATGTGTATTTTTCCAGGTAACTGCAGCTACCTAAGTTTACCACTCCCGTACACTCGCTGACAGTGAGAACATCAACCTTGTTTCTACATTCACATGAAGATCATTAAAAATTCTGGAGTTCTTTAAACAGAATCTTCAAAATAGCCTTGATTAAAGTTCTCCAGAAACCAGGGTAGGATTACAGACTACTTCACAACTAATTTATCTGCCTTTCAAACAGATTTACACTGAAATAGGTTCTGACACAATACAAATAGAAAAATAAAATATATAATCCAAACAGCATTTCTGGCCAAATATTTAGTGTTTGTCCCAGTCTTGTAGGTGCCTTTTATTGATTTTATTAACTACTTTAAGTGCGTTGGGACAATGCTGATGGATGGGTGGTGAATATGTGAAACACGGATAACTAACGTACTAGGTTAGCCATGGAGCACACCAGTTTCAATCCAACTGTGAAAACAAAGATGTTCAACATCACTGCTGAGAGGCAAAATTGTAAAACAATATAATGCACATTCCAGAGACATGGGAGGAGATGTAGTAGAAGATAGGAGATGCTGCAAAATATTTTGCTCTTACAAGAACACAAGTAGGAAACCAGTTCAAATCTGGTTCTGTGGAGTCATTCTGTAGAAAGAAAGACAACATGTAAGACAAGTCAAGCACATCTACCAGTGGCAAGCGCAGGCAGCTGCAGATTGCACACCAAATAGAAAGCCTCATTCTCAAAGCAGAAGGTGACTTCTTGACAATTATAAAAGAAATAAATTTTAAAAGTACATCCTATCCAGGAATTTAATTACTTCTCTAAACATTACTAGAACCTTCTCCACCTTGCACATCAGTCAGAAGTGCAAACATTAGTTTGATATCTCAATACAGTAAAGGGCTTGAAGAGCAGGCATCTGGAAGCAGACATGTCCAAAAGATCCAGATTTGAACAGTTTCCAAGGGATGGTATTTATTGTAGAAGAACAGGGAGCAATTCTGAGAGTGTTAATAATATTGGATAAGTAGCCTAAATACAAAGTTGACAAAACCAAATCTCCATTATGTACCTGAGACCACGCACAGCTTTTCCAAGAAGATAGAAGAGATGCTGATACCAAAGGAGAATAGCCCCAAGCACACTGCCATCATGCTCCAAACAGGCTGCCAGCTTTGGATCTGCTTCTCAGCACTTACCCAACCACCATCATCTGCCTGCTTGCTTATCTTCAAAGATAACTGTGGTGAGATATTTCACATGAAATATTTCTACAGTAAGATCTTAATTAGCAAGTTCTTATTTCAGCTTCAGCAAGGAAACAAAAATTATACACAAATACATTGTTTTAAAATATGATGTCAAAGGTTAGGGCCACTAGGCAAGTGACAGGTGCTCTCTATGAACCCATTTGTCTTCCCAAATGGAAGAGAAGGGGAATAAAGGAGAGAGACTGATAGGTTAGAAAACTAAACCAGCTTTCATGAGAATAGCAACAATAACATGAAATAGATATAACAGAAAGAACATCTAACTTAACCCCTAGATGGCAATTAGACACGGTCATCACTGGTGTTGTGAGCAGGCACTGGTGAAGTCCCCAACTGGACTCAGCAGCAAACAAGAACTAGACTCAGGAGATGGATTCTGGAACTAGATTCCGGAACACACAGGTTGGGATCACTGTATTTATCCAGATGTAGCAAACAAATCTCAGAATCTCAGCACAGTGGGAGTTGGAAGAGGCCTCAGGAGATCATCTAGTCCAATACTCCACCTAAAGCAAGGTCAGTCAGTGCAGGTAGCACAAGCCTGTTCCCAGGTGGGTTTGGAAGCTCTCCAAGAAGACTCCACAACCTATCTGGGCAGCCTGCTCTGGCACTGCCTGAGAGCCCAACTTCCTACAGTCTCAAACAATGTGTGGTGATATTTGGTCTGAATAGACAAGGCCTGCCTAGACAGGAAGTCTCAATGGCTTTTGATGTCCCTCAACATCCTCCTTTCTGGTGATATAGGGCAGACTTGTTCCTGGCAGATAGTTTAGCAATGGGAAGGGATAAGTTCTGCACAGGTGGAATTCTCTTTTCCTTGCTGTAAACCACTGCCACTGTGCCAGGGAAAGGCGTGTGATAAGCATCACACTGGAGATACCTCATGCAAATCAGCACAGCCTCCCTATGTGAATTGTAGAGGCCATCCTATACCTGAAGGCTATGAAGGGACAGCAACATTTTGGAGCCAAGTTGTTGCACCGACCATAGAAGCCCTCCCTGGATATAAGCCTGCTACAAAAGATCTTCGACTAATCCCACGAGATGTGACTGGATACAAGAGTGGTGATACCTTTCTTTTTTACTTCATTTGCTCTCTCTTTCCTCTCTTTTTTCCCCTATTTCACTCTTCTCTTGTCCGACCAAGCATCCTTACAGTGCAAGTGATCAAGAGCTTTCATATAATGATTCTTGGATCAAATAAATTCATCAGCCACTTGGTGTCAGTTTACCTTAATTTACTACAAGGGAATTTTTGAATCTAGCATGCCCTCCCTGGTATCAGTAACTGGGCCATGACAGGCTGTTCCAGTAAAAGCATTGTTCCAGTTCAGTTCCTGTTCCGGAAAGCCTTCTGCTGTCCTATTCAACACTTCTTTGAAATGCTGTTGTCTCCCAGAAGCAGCAAAACTGCATCTGTATCAAATAGTCACACATACATCGAATACTCATATTTATCTTCCCATATTCCTTAACAAAATCTAATTTACTTAAGAATGAGCTAATCTCAGTTAAATGAGCTGTTGATGGTTTGTTAAATTCCACAATATATTTAAGAGTCTGAGAGAAGAAGAAGTCTAATAATGAAATACACATTTATAGGCAGTATGATTAAGGACATAATATTTTTGTTTCTTTCAAGAAAGACTGCAAGTAATAAAACCAAGCAGATATTTTCCTTGATATTTTTCTTTCTTTTGAATTATGTGTATTTTTCATGATAAATATATCACGTTATTTTATTATGAGCTTTTAACTGTTTAACACCTTGTTCCAGAGCACTCCAAATTCCTTTCTTCTCCCCCACCCCACTCCATGGGTTTGAATGGGGAGGAGAAGAAGGCGTAAAAACTGCTTTTCCTCCCGCGCCCTGCAGGCTTGAAGGGGGAACAGCAGGAGGCCTTTCCGTACGTGTGCTGACCTGTGTGGGAGCCCACACTGGTGTCAGGCTGGCAGTTGGATGGGTTTTCACGCCCAGTATAAAATGGCAAATGGACGCTTTGTCTAGAAAAAGCATAAATAGAGCAAGGGAGAAGCAAGGGGGGTTCCCGCCTTGAAAGAGTTCCCACCTTGACAGACCTCCTGACAGGACAGGTTGCTGCTGTGACAGAGTTCCTGTGTTGGACTGTCCCTGCTTTTGGACGGCTCCTACCGTTCACACAGCTCTCAGTTTTGCACCATCTTTACTTTTGGATGGTTCTCCCCACTTTGGCACCATTCTGTGCAAACTTGGCAAGTCCTAGGGTCCATTTAAGAGAGCTGCTGGTGGCACCTAGATCCAGCTGCTCTCGGATCATGTCACAGCCAAATTCCCGGCTGCTATTCCAAGCTGGAGAGAACCCAGCAGTTTGGCGTTGCTTCCACAAATCCCTGTCTTGTGGCAGCCATGTCCAGAGACACTTCTGAGTTTGGCGGCTTTGCCGCTCGCCTTGGACTGCTGCTGCGTGGATCCAGACTATTGGATATTGCTTGCAGCATCAGATGGCAGCCAAGCCGCAGAGAAATCCAGCAAGGGATCACCACCGAATACCTCTCTCACCTCTGTGAGTAAAGCCTGCTGTGCCCTTAACTCTCTGCGCACCCTGATTGCTAGTGGGGCAAAGCTCTGTCCATAGCTTAGCCTTTTCCATTTCCTGACTTCCTAAATCCCTAACTTTGTCCATAACTTCCTTTGAAGAATTCCCGATTGAATTAGAACCTGTAAATAAACCTAAGCAAGTTCTGTAGATAGTTTGGGGGCAGGATTTCAGGAAAAGAAACATTAAGCCACATTAATTCCCTGCCTCCATGACACACCTGCCTACAAGGAAGTCACTAGGAGGAATAGATGCAATCAGTATTGAATATCTTACACACTTCTGTGAACTAACTCAATAGGACTAATTGTCTAATAGCCAACTGAAGTATGACACCTCTGAACTGGTACATGATTGCAGTAGCTTAAGGCTTATTGGAAAATTCCAATAAGAGAAATTGAAGGGAAGGTGGTGGTGTGGGTGTGGTGGATATTCCCAATCCCCACCACACTGATGCAAAAGGGAGAAGATGCATACAGTGAATATCAAACTGCTCCAATGGTTAAGTCAAAGCACAGCATAATCAGCTACACTTTTTTACCCCTTAACTTCGATGGAGCATGGATCAAATCTTCCCTATAGTCTTTGGCAAGACTGATTGACAGTCTTTGAAGGATTGATTGAACCTCTTTTTTGTTTTTCAGTTTAGTGCACAAGCTTAACAAATGGAGATATGTTATGCTTTGAGTTAACCTAGCTTATGAAATCATCCTTAGCTGACCAAGATGACAAGTAAAAAGTAGCCAAGGACTAAACATTAATTTCACGTCACAAGAGCAGCGAGCTGAGGCAGAACATATTAAGATTTCAATTATTTTCACTAGAAAAGATAAAATGAAGCTAGTTTTTAAATACTAATTAAAAAAATTAAAATCACTATTTTTTCCTCAAGCTGACTCTGCAAATGTAAGATCCTCTCTACTTACCCTCAATATTCTTGCATTTGATTATGTGACAATTGCATTAATTTCCAGCATACTCGTGCCAAGGAATGGTGTTTAAGAGCAGAAGGCTAAACCCAAGGAAGCTCAGTTTGATTTTAGACTATCATTCTCTTTAGCTTCTAGAGATGCATGTCAAAACATCACTTTTTCAGTTCATCTTTACAATTGTAAACAACAATATCTGTCTTTTAAAACCAATCTCTTGATACTGAAAGTGAAGTATTTTGAAACACACATTTCAGCTGTAAAATATCTGCTCTATCTGGTGTACCCACAACCAAGTATTTCACATGCTGCTAATTTTTAGCTATTAAATATCAGTGATGTTTACATGCTTAGTTGTTGTAACAAGTGTTCTTGTAAAGACTGCATTAAGTTCTAGCCAATGTTTACAACAGTTGTAGAACGTCTGATACAGTCAACATGTTTTGACTTCATTTCATGTCCATTTAAAAGATAAAGTACACAGTAACACTTGGGAATTATGCTTATGTTCCACTTAGATTTTGTGCCTTCTTTCCAAACCAGCATTATCAACCACATTATCAGTTTTTAACTTAGTCAAGAACCGTAACAAAGGCTAAGAATTAGACTCAAACAGACTTAGTGTGTCATAATTTAGACTACAACAAGTTGCTTTGGGTTTGGTTTTAATCACATCAAACAAAACAAAAACAAAAACAAAGAAACAAATAAAGGAGGACTATTTTAGATTATAACAGGCAATGAAAAGCCAGAGTTTCAAATTCAATACATTGAAGTTGGCCAGCTTTATCATCAGTAACAGAATGTCAGCTGAAACTCACAGTACTAGTTACTTTTGAGTGAAAAAAGAGCAACAAGGTTGATGAGGGGTTTGGAGGGCATGTCATACAAGAGGAAGCTCAGGGAGACCTGGGATCATTTAGTCTGGAGAACAAAAGGCTAAGAGGAGATCTTACTGCACTCTACAACTACCTGAAAGGAGGCTGTAAGGAGGGTAGTATTAGTCTCTTCTCCCAAGTATCTAGTGATGAGAGAAAATTGGTTTATGCTGTGCCAGGGGAAGTTTACACTGGACATTAGAAAAAACTTTACCAAGAGAGTGGTGAGGCATTAGAACAGGCTGCCCAGAGAGGTGGTGGAGTTGCCATCCCTGAAGATGTTCAAGCAGCATGTAGACATGGTGCTTCAGGATATAGTTTAGTGATGGTTGGGTTACAGCTAGACTCAGTGATTTTAAAGGTCTTTTTCAGTGATTCTACAATTGAATGATTCTGTTAATAATGGTGGTATAATTATAAAGGTAGTTTTCAGCAGTACAACATTTACTATTTTTTACTTAAATTTCAGTTTCAACCACAAATACACAGGACCCAAAGTGCTGCCTTATTAATAGCATGAAGTTGTCTCAGTGTGGAACCAGAACAGCCAGATTAGCATGACTACTATCTTAAGTGACACGACCTTTGCTATAAGCTTAGTAAAAACATAATATTCAAGAATAAAATAAGAACGAAAGCAAGAAGTCACAAGAAGCTTGTATTAAAGTTCTCATAGGCAGAAAGAGAGAAACTTCTTAAAGCCAGAGATGGATCAACATTGTTGCTTCCAGGCGACGAAAGTCAAAGTGACAAGGCTGAGAACAAGAGACCGTGAAAATGACAGCATCTGATCTATAACAGCTAGATGGTACGTAAGATAAACAATTGGAAATGGTGTTACAGGCAGAATGATTCTGAGGAGGATTTTATTTATTAACTACATATTTCATTTTTGATACACATGCCTGAAGTGACAGCAGAATAATTTTGTGTAGCAACAAATATTGAAGATAGTCAAGGAAGACAAAAAATATAACATGTTCCAGAGATTGACCAAGATAACAGCAGATGATAGAGTTTCTCTTCTCAAAAATAGATTGTATCTTAGATAAACTCAGGGAAGAAGCATAATGAAGTAGTAGAGGTTCTTTCCTGAACAGAGGGCTGCAAATATAAAAGAAAAAAATAAAGCCTAAATCAGATTTGTTCACTATTGCCCTTCTGTGAAGCATTAGCAAAGATAAAGAATGAAAAGTTATCATCAAGTCATCATCGTCTTCTCCCATATTGCTGTCTTTCATTTTGGATCTTAAGATGAGAGCACTCCCTCCTTTCTCAACTGATTATATTGAGGATATTAACTCATTCTAGCAGGAATTTTGAAAATAAAGGGGTTAACTCTTGATTAAGTGCTTCAGTAAGCTTAAAATTCCATAATCGGACATTGTTGCTTATGATAGCATCATTTTTCAGTAATTAAGTCCTCAAGTGAGTCCAAAAATATATAGCTCTTTAGATTTTTCAATATTTTAACAGCCATCAGTGACAGTGCTAAGAATCAGACATGACACCACATAATTTTAACCTTCTCTCTCCTTAAGAGACACCAAGATGGAATCAATCATTTTGATTGCTGAAAAGCAAAATTCCATATGATCTATAGGATTCTACAGAGAAGAGTAGAATGTCCCTATAAGATCATTTCAGATACCTTCTAAGTTCTCAGGCTGAATGAGGAAATGGTTGAAAACAATATGTTCTAGAGGGCAACTTGCCCTGGATATGTCAGAGATATGAAATAAGAGGACCTAGCTAGTTCATCAATTTTACCTATCACTGGCTCAAAGACAGGACTAGCAGCTGTGAAGAATGCTGACCCAGCAGACCATTCAGTTAAAGGACAAGCAAACTGGTATCAGCTAGGTACATTATGAAAAGGCACAAACAAGAACAAAATCAAGGAGGTAAGTACTTTCACATTTCCTGGGGGTATAATCAAGGTAAAAGGCCAAGAAAGTGTTTTCAAAGATGCTGAGAAAGCAGAAAGTCCAACCTGCAAGAAGAGTAAGAAAATAGATCTAGATCTACATATTTCAAAGCACATCTTAATTTGTTTCCTACAAATCACAACTAAACAAATAAGAGAGTTATAACAACCTTCCATGTGGCTCCTGCTATCAAATTTATAGATCAACCTTTGAAAGTTGTTCTGATTACATTTTCCACTAATAGGAAACTCCAAAACTCACCAGCGAGACGGAGACAATTGCCCACAGTTCACATGGAAAACCCATCAAGAAGCATTTTTTCCTCTCTACCTAAGTCATCCAAACAAGCTCAAGTGTGTTCTCTGACCAAATGCCTGGTTTTGTGATGTGACACAATTTACAGCAAGTGTATACTGTGAAGAACTGCATTTGGGAACACACTGACTCCTTCAGTGCTCTTCTCTGCTGACTGTTGAAGTATATTAGATAATTTAACCAAGTTCTCCCCTGATTCTAAGACAGTATGTAGCAGGGTGTGCCACTAATCTGAAATATCATGAACCCACACAGGGACGGCAACAAGTGTTTTTAAGGATTAACTACTGTCAGCAAGACAAGGGAAAACATTTCTGAAAAACACTGAATTAACTTGAAACATTTGGAAGCACTTAGAGCTACTTACATGTAACAAGATGAATTTTCTACATAGCTGGGCAACAAGAAGGGTGATGGAAAAATCAAAATACAGTGGTTCCACATCTCCTGAGATATGCTAAAGGAATTCATAACAATGTATTGAACCAGAAGTCAACCCACATTTAGGATAGTCATAGTGCCAGACCGGGATTCAGATTTCCCTCACAGGTTCCACATCTGCTTCAAAAATTTATATCTACAGATTGTGTGAAGTACCATGGCCACTGTGCAGTAAAATGTCCTGGGATGCAGTGTTCTACACCCTTCTGGTGAATCTGTTCACATCCATAAGTGGTTCTAAAACATTCAGGGAGCCAGTAAGAAATATTTCAATGTGTTCAAATGTTAATGACAGTACTTCACCTGGCACTGAACTAAAGCTACAAAGACTATTTAAATACTTTTCTGCTTTAAATGTTTCCTCTCTTCTAATACCACCAAAAAAACCCAAACCAAAACAAAAAAAAACCCCAACAATCAAAAATCCCAGGTCCTGTGCCTCCAAAAATGATCCCGAAACAAATCTTCATACAAATCACAGCACTTGAGATGCTGAATGACAGACAACAAAAACCTGTATAACAAATTCGGCAATCTGGATATTCAAAACTGGAAATGTAACTTGATTAGATAAAGATGTTTTAGGAATTTCTGAGCTGACAACAGCAGTTGAAATAGGAATCATCCCACACTGTTGCTGCAGCAGAGCCTCGTGCATCATATTACCAATATTTCCCCTAAGGAGCACTTACCAGAGCAACCTCTTGATGGGTTACCTAGGCAAATCCCAGCTTAGAACGTAAATGAGTGAAGGTGCTTGTGATTACCAGAATGAATAAAACTTGTTATTCTGAGCTGAGCAAAGGCTGTCTCCCTGGAGCTCTGTTATCCCAGTCCTGAGCAACCACTAGGGTGTAGTTAACAATTTCAGTGATGGTGTCTAGTTTGACAGGGTCACGGTCCAGGGATGCTCCAGGGCTGGGTGTATAATTAGCACTGTAAGCCAAACAGCACATTTTTTTTTAATCTGCATGTCTCAATAGAGGGTGCTTATGTCAGGAGAGGGCTTGCATGATCCTACAGGAAAAAAAATTCTCACCAGTATTGCCTCTGAACAGTACCTGCTATAAAAAGCTTTATTTTGGCTGTTGTGATTGCACAGCTTTTATTTCCTCATAATACACCCTGTTGTTCTAAACAGATTTTTAAGGTTGCATTTCTTTACATGCACTCATGTTAGTCTTTAAATAACCATGGTCTAGAAGTACCTAGGTTTAGTTCTTAGGTATCTTGAGATTTTAAGATTAACCATTAAAACTTTGCTCTTTCTCTCAAAACTCAAAAATGCTCTACAGAAATTAGAAGTCAGAGATATATGGCATGGAGTTACCGAGAACTTACTAGAACCTATGAAAGTGCTGCACAAACAGCTGCCCTCAGATTTGCAGAACAGACAGACTTAAGCAAATCAAGGCTATACAAGTTTCCACACACCTCATACCTTGCTTGAAGTTATCACATCTCTTCCCTGAAGTCTGTGATCCAGAGATTGTGTGTGACAAAGCCATCTTTTCATTGCATTTTTTTGTAACAAAACCAGGCTTAATCATTATATTCCTATTTTATTCTGAGCAGACAACCCCTAAACCAAGGTTTGTATGCCTGCAAAGTTACAGAAGTCCTCAAAGACCACTGCGTGCCACTTGTGCAGCTCTATTTTGAAATGTAAGCCTCCCAGTTTATTCCTAGCATGCATTTCAGGCTTTTGAAACTCACTTGGTTGTTGTGTGTAACTGCATGTAGTATTGATATTTCTATTCTTAAGGCTTTACAACACATTTGCTCACAACTACCTGGCATGGCTCTCAAGAGGCCATTCAGTGTCCTGAATATTTGAATTACACATCAACATGAGTGTCCTGTTTCCACATGTTGGACGGATATGGAACAGAGGTCTTGCACTTAAACCACATAAATCAATGAGGCATTTCACAAAGGTAACATGAGTGATTTATTGCCCAGTTCACAGGCTTCATACCTATTGCTTTCTAGCAATAGTTTAATAATTGTATTAAAAATTCGGCTTTTGGAAATATTTCATCATACTCTGAAAGGATCTGGAGCTTTATTCCAAAGTAAAATCTCAAGCTCGCCTTCATACTGAAGTGTGAACACCAGCCCCAGCTCTGAAATCCTATATATTTCCCATCTTTAAACCTTCCTTTACATACTAATTCCTCTTAGATCACCGAGTGCTTTCCGCAAGCAGCTCCCAGGTAGCTGTCATCAATAACATCACTGACAAACCACGGGAACCAACAGCATCCACAGTGAACTGACATCAAAGATCCTACTTGTGTTAATAGCTGTTGATGTCTCTCAACAAGTGTTTCTTAGTGGCCGGTGTTATTCACTTCCCTTTAGACAGGCTCTACATCCGAATAAGCAGCTCCCTGTGATCTTCTGCATTAAAAAGGGCAGCAGCTATCATTTTCCCATGACTGCCTGAATTGAAAACAACACAACATGCTAACACAGAATTGGTAGCAATCATCTAATATAGGACCTCCTAGCACTGTAATGATCTATCTATCATTCAAAAATCAATTTAAGGCATGTGCCTGCTTTTAAATGAGGTACAAAAGCCACAAATATGAGCTGCATTAAAGTTTTAAGTTCCAGGAGACTTAAAGCACTGGGATCTACAAAGCATTCTTCAACTCTTCATTTCTTTTTTAATCTCCATACTTACTTCTTTTTTTTAATTAGAGATTAACTTAACCCCAATTACATGTATATCACCTTTAAATATCACAGCCTGTTGGATATGCCTTAGTTTAAAACTCAAGGGCAAAATACCATCTCTTTTCACAGTCTTACTGATTTCCTGAACCTCTCACCAGCCAACAGTGCTGGGCACAGTAAGTATTATTTTTTTTTCTATCACAAGAAAAATGGAATTGAGGAAGTAAAAATCTACCCAGGTCAAAGCACTAGAATATAGTGAAATAAAGAAGCATTCAGGGATATAGAACACAAGTGAACACTGACCAGGGATTGCAACCTGAACAGCAATGAACAGAAGTTAAGCCTTGCAAAGTAAGCTTCAAATAAGATAGTAGCATTTAATTTCTCCAGTAGTGGTATATTGCTATTGTATAAAGATGCTGCAGTAAAGGTGAGCTTTCCTCACTTTTTCAGGCACACACAAAACCGAATGCATTGGCCAACACATAACTGGTCATAATAATATATTATGACACTTTCCTATATCCTGTCACCTTTAGACTGAAATTTTATGTTGAAGGCTGGCAAAGATATTGGTTATGGTGTGTTCTGCACTCCTGTCCAGCAAAACTCTTCCCTACAAACGTGTGTTCCAGCAGGTGACTAGTGAAAGCACTTCATTACAATGCCTGATACTGCCAATATTGTAGGGCAATGTATTCCCATGTCAAAAATACCAAATATGTGCACCTTGGATTCACAAAATGGAATCCATCAACACAGTATCCAAGTTAAAAAATCTAATTTACTTTTTACATCTACTGAATACTGACTCATAAAGGGTTCAGCTGTGTGAATAATCCATTTATTTTGTTGCCCATAAGGAAGTAGAGTAACACCTAAGCACAATCAAAATCTACATACTCATTTGTTTAAACACTGAGTGAACTCTTTGTCCTTCGATAAGAACTGAAGATTCCCACTAGTTCTGCTTCCTCTGAATCTGCAACTAAGCTACAAGATGCACAGATTGGTTGCTAAAACACATTCCACATTTCCATAGATATTAATCTAGTGAGAATCACTCTGTTTTCAGGAAAGAAATGGGAACTACTGTGCTACATTATGGAATCAGACCCCAGTTAACTTAAGGGTATACCTGAATTTCTATCACAAGCTCTGGTTGTTGCTAACATGAATGTAGCAGAGAAATCACTTTGGGTTCAATAACGGTTAAAAGACTTTTTTCTGCTTCTTCATTAACATCACCATAGGGGGGTAAGGGGCAGAAGAGAATCCTACAAATGGATGGAGGCCTCCGTACAAACGAATAACTCTATTTGACCCAACACTTCAGTGCACCCCTTCTTACTATTCTGTTTGACAGCCTGCAGCCACACACGTTTAGACCTCTGTATCTCATGTAAACGGGAAGCTTAGTTTCCAGGGCACTAGTGCCTGTTTGATTCCATTGGCTTATTTCCGGCTTATTTGCAATGTTCAGTAAAATGGAACACAGAATTCTCCTCATTTCAAGGTTTCTGAGACAATGGTCACTTCTCCCATCCTCTTATAGTTGAGCCTTAATTCACCCATACATTTCAGTGGCAGCATGCGTTAGAGGAAGACGAAAACTGAAGTACACCTGCAAACGTCAGGGCGATATGGTCTACAGCCAGGTTATCTCCCACTTTCAGGCAAACCTATAACAAAGTGAGCAGTATTGCAGAGAATATTCCACTTGGGAAATAGCTGAGTACTTGCTCATTTGAGACTGTCTACTTGGAGAAACACAGTTAAGCGTTCATCAGGCTCACCTCAGCCTGGAGTTTCGGCAGCTAGAAAAGTGCTCTTGTATTTCTACTTCAGCTTGTTAAGTGGCACCTTAAAGCAGATAAAACAACAGGATTAATGGTTATTTTATTTATCTACCTGAGGGCAATACACAAAACAGAAATCTTCCCAAAAACAGAAATAGCTCAGCAGCATGTTTTCAAGGTCTAGCTTCCAAGCAGAGTGGTTTAAGATGACCAGGAAATTAACATCTGAACTAAGATGTAAATAAATGGCAAGGATTTTAGTTCCCAGTGGTTCTTTTGAATGAATCTGTTCAATTTCAGAATATCAAAAAGCCT
Organism: Tricholaema leucomelas; assembly: GCA_013400475.1. NCBI lineage: Eukaryota > Metazoa > Chordata > Aves > Piciformes > Lybiidae > Tricholaema lacrymosa > Tricholaema leucomelas. Next base: position 24,986 of record WAAF01013847.1, read on the forward strand.
CCATTATTTATAGCAGTTCCCTAAATGAACATTTTGGCACTAATGATCTCCTTTATTTCCCAAGTTCTTTTTTTTTTCCAGTAACATCTTAAAAATTCAGACCTAGGATTAAAGACATGCTAAGAAAACTTTCTTCAGGGAAGAGTGTTTTGCATCCCACATATTAGATGTGTGTCTTCTTGTCCCCATACCCTATGCTTGCTCTGAATCCAGCTCCCACAATAAAGCCACTGCAACATCTTCCCTCTCAGCTGTGCAACAGCTGCATGAACCAAGTTTATAATTGTCTTAAACTGTCTTTAGTGACTGATTTTCCATAGCTTGGTACTGCAGTAACATATAAATGCACCTACTAAAACAAGAATCCAGCTCCCGGTAGGAAATTACCCAGAGATCAAATACAATCTCTTGAGAGTAAGAAAACCAAATAAAAGATTGAAACTGACAAAGGGAAAACTTATCATGGACACGATGAATGTTAAGCAAGTCCTATGGAGGCAAGACTTACTCACTGAAGTAAGTCAGAAATGCATCATCTGTTGGAGATGACAAACAGTTACAGTTTGCTGCTTTAAATTCCTCATGCTTCCCCCCATTATGTAAGCTACTCAAGTATTCTTTCCTTTCAGCAGCCAGCAAGCACCTAGTTCTCATGATACCCAACACTACTGAAGGGATTTTCTTTCTTCCTCCACTGGTGTCCTGAAATATGTGTTATGTATTGCACTGGCTCAGCAGAACAGGGGGATTTCATATACTGTGCTCACCACTTTTTCACCTTCTCCGGACTAGTGCCTCCCTCCAAAAAGCAACCTGCTGCCTATTCTATTGCAGTTAAGGAAATGTTCTTTTCATCACTGAAAAAACACAATTTCTATGTTCATCACTGAAAAAATGCAATTTCCATGGTAGCAACAATCTACTAATTCTACACAAATAAACTAATTCCACACTTTGGTTCCCACTGTATTTTGAGCAGAACAGCAATAGAATTGACTGCCTATTCCTCTGTTCTACGTTGAAGCAATCATAAGCAACATGATAATTAGACCCCTTGAATTTTGCAAGAGGTAGCAGCAGTGAAGCTATACATTACTTAGTGTACACTATCACATACTTTTTTCAGTGATACCAATTACATTTTCTTGAGTTAAACAATATTCTTGTTGTTCCCTCCAAAAAAACTTTTTGTACTCAGCTAGAATGGAAGTTTCCCCGGTTATTTTTCTTCCTGAAGCAGTTCCATTAAGATGAAAAGATCACATCTCCTAAACATAATCTGAGTAATGAAACTTGCACAAAAGACCTTGGGATTCTCAGCTCCCCTTCACTTCATGGTTAAATGCTCCAGTAGCAGCTGACAGTATTAAGACCAATGCCTACAATAAGTATTCTGTAATCTCACAAATCTATTTAACTTTCTCCAAGGGGCTACCATCCATACAGAGGAACATTTATGCTTCCTTCAGAGGCCACAAGCCATGAAATTTAGAAAAAATGTTTCCTTTTAAAGTGCTTTTTAGTAGAGCACAATGTTAGCCAATGTTAATACATTTAATTTTAAACCATTTTTTTTTATTATTACTATTATTATTGAGACTTTAACTTCCCACTTTGGACCATATTTTTCTACATTTATAGGACTCACTGGTGGCCTACAAATCAGTGATAGGCAAAAATTTCCTTTTTCTGACTCTGAAATTTACTGCTTTGTCTCCAGGAAGTCTTGAAAGGTTGCATGACAAATGATCCATGACTTAAGAGCATTTTAGCATACCACAGGGGTTGAAGCTGAAGGTTTTAAGCATTGCTGAGCCAGCCCATGGTTGCATTAAAGATTTAGCAATTCAGAGTTGTAAACTAGAATTTATGCATTTTGTAGTCATAAGTACCAACGCCTGAGCTCTGGAGTAATGCATGAATGCTAATAATTTTCACTTTATAGCCTGAACTGTTTCATATGTTGCTTACATGTAAAATTCCAACCAAATCCATTTCAGAAAGGCCAAAAAATGGAATAAGATAGGGCTGTGCATTCTATGTTTTAAGGTGAATTTTAAAACTCAGACTGCTTTCTGTTGAAGCTGAAATCATCTCAACCACTCAAAAGGAGTGCATTTTGCTTTACTTCAGGACCAATCATTCAGTTTCCATTCAAATAAACCTCGAAAGGGAGATTTAACTAAAATGAGAACTCATGGCACTGTCATCCTGCTAGCTAGCTACAAATTACTTCATAGAAAAAGAAAATAAACATCTGTTTGGGAGCTGTGCACACATTTTGATATCAACTTACTGCAAGTGGTTAATAATCCTCAAACTCCCTGCAGAGCTACCTCCTGTCCCACTTGGCGGGCTTTTAAAAGTATTAACACAGCCACTACTGCAGAATCTGCAGTAAGACAAAGCTACAAACATTCTTTAGCTAGGATAGAAGATGCTGGCAAATGTTTCCCACTTCTATTTCATAACAGCAATGTTGTACACAGGTCTTCAGTGCAGAGAGAAAGTTGGAAGATAATCATATAAAGAAATGTTTTTAGATTATGGCATGAGAAAAGCATAATTTGCTTTCATTTTCTGTCTGGACTGTCTAAACAATTCATTCCACACCTTGGTATTTCACATATCTTGAAGTCCATGGTATAGATGCATGATGTAAAGACTCATAAAACAGCACTAAGGAAGCTAGCTCTGAGGGTGAGGAGTTTATACAGGATCTATAGATCAAATATATTGAAATTTACCACTGTTAACATTCTTAGCTTCTGGAGAGAAATTACATACATGCAATAAATTTTCTTTTCCACTGTTCTCTGATTAAAATGACAGCTCTTCCAGATAAAGATCAGTGCCCTATTTTGCTTGATATGTATATTTACAAATCTTCTGTGATTTATAAGGCTGAGGAGACTCACTTGGTTTTCCAATAGGATGTGAAACAAGTAGGAAGTCAATTAATACAAATCATTGTGGATATTAAAACAAAAACAAAAGCACTGGTCAAACAGAATCAAATGGCAATCCATTTCACATACAAGACATAAGACATCTAAAATTCCCTCTATGAAAAGTATTCATAAGAGACATTTAAGAATCAATTCTGTAAAATGACCAACTCTGCATTTAGAGTGTGAAGGTCCAAGATTTACTCTAAACCGATTTCTTTTAAGGTGAATTTATACTGAAGCATGACTTTAGTAATACAAAATAATCTGAATTCACCACCAATGTGCTATTAGAGCAACTGAACCGTGCAGATGTAGCGAAAAGAAAATGGAATCCGTCAGCCACCAGAACAGCAGTAACATGAATTCTTTGGTACATAGATTCCTTTGCTACTAATGCAAAGAGATAACAATTTCTCTAAATCCACAATTACTATGACAAAATGCATCACATAATACCTCAGTAAGTATTCATTTATGCCAAATGTATGCTTACATATTGAGACAAAGGTGAATGAAAATACTTTCTCCAGTTCCAAATAGCAGCAGGGCACGTCTGAATGAAATGCAAGCATACTAAAATGTAGGGAAGTTGGGCAAGCCATCAGAGAACCTTTATGCATATATGATGAAAAATTTACCAGCCCACTCATAGGAAATTGCCTGCCATGTTTCTAAAGATCTAAACCACCTTTCATGACCATTCACAGATCTCTCAGCTGAAAGACAGCTGGACACATTCCCCACAGTCAGCATACCCAGCAAAACCATAGCCCTAATTTAGGTCCATGATTTCCTGTAAAGATACAGAAGAAGGTATGAGAAAAGAAGAAAAAAAGGTTTTTAGTCTTGTAAAAAGGCAAACTAGTGGTTGGTAACACTACACAGCCCTAAAATGTCTGTAAGATAGAACACTTATCTTGAGTACTTGGGACAGTTCTGAAAGTCCTCCTGGGTGGCTGCATTTCTGCCTAAATACTTTTCAAAGGCTGTCATAAATCATACAAATTAGTTTATCTTCTTGTTATAATAATAATAATAATAAACTAAAACCAAACCAAATGAACACAACCAACAACAACAAACAAAATCAAAACACCAAACAAAGCAAAAAGGAAAAGAAACCCAAATCCTATCTGTCCAGAAAGGCTACAAATATGTAGACAGAAAAGTAATCTGACACTTCTGTATGAAAGGGTCATTATCTACAAAGCTATCAATTTCTAACCCTGTTTCAGTGGTTCTTATGAGTCACTACAAAGTGACAGTTGTGTGGGGCAGAGCCTCTCTCATAGTGTAAGACTGAGATGATTTTGCAGTGCAGAAATCAAGTCAGGGATAATAGGGTAAAAGGGCAGCTGTAAATTCAGTTCTACTTGGAAACAAGAAATATAGGACAGATATGAGATAGAAAAACAGTCCTGAATACTAATGAATCTGTGGTAATGGAATAAAACCAGACAGGAAGGTCACTAAAAATAGCTCTCAGTGTTACCTTCTGAAGATAGAGTCAGATAGAACCACGAAAACCGTTGAATAAAAATTCAGAAGCTTTTGTGACTGAAAAACAAAAGGCAGCAAGAAAACAGCAACACCAATGAATAGCAAAATTACTATTAGCTCAGGACTGGAGAATCGCAAAGCTCTGGGGATCACCACATACCTCCACACAAATTCTGACAACAAAGGTGTCTCTAATTCATTCACTTATGGCATTTACTGCAAAAAGAAGAGATATAATAAACCACTATAAAATTGGAGGAACTCATAGCTGCAGCTCATTTTGCATTATCTGGACCGTAACGTGCTGGGAAAGCATACCATTAATACGCTGCAAATAGGACTGGGTGCTGTTTTATTGCAGGATGTGTTCTAATTGTCCTTGCTGCTATAGCAATCATTCATATCAGAAAGCACTTAGCCCAAGACTAAATAAGACACAGTTGATCTACTAAGAGCTGTGAAAGGTTTCTTTAATATGTTTCTTTCAAACAAAGTACTTTGAGGAGCTAATGTGAAGCAGATGTTTCTGAATTACCCCAGAGAATACAAGAAGCCCTATTTCATCATTATTGTATGGAATGAGATATTACCCAAGGCGTAATAGAAGTTTCCCACAGGATTCCTGTTGATATTGGGGATATTATCTCACCCTAAATACAGCAAAAACTTAATTTTCAAAAATGAAGCAACTACATAAATTTTCTGGAAGGCAACAGCAAAGACATTAATGCACCTTTGAAAACTGACGGGTTTCCTACATAGTTTGCAAGTTGCAATGGTTTCCATAATGTACCCTCAGCAAGTTTGCCAATGACAACAAGCTGTGCAGTGCAGCTGACATGCTGGAGGGCAGGGATGCCATCCACAGGGACCTTGACAGGCTGGAAAGGTGGGCCCAAGCCAAACTCATGAAGTTCAACAAGACCAAGTGCAAGGTCCTACACATCTGTGTTGGGGCAACCCCAAGCATCGTTGTAGGCTGGGTAGCGACTGGCTTGAGAGCAGCCCTAAAGAAAGTGACTTGGGGGTACTGGGAGACAAGAGGCTCAAAATGAGCTACCAGTGTGCGCTTGCAGCCCAGGGAGTCAACCATATCCTGGGCTGCATCAAGAGAAGCATGGCCAGCAGGTCAAGGGAAGTGATTCTCCCTCTCTACTCCACTCTGGTAAGACCTCACCTTGAGTACTGCATCCAGTTCTGGATCCCCTGTTACAGGAAAGACATGAATGTGCAGGAGCATGTCCAGAGAAGAGCCACGAGAGGAATACAGAATTCTGAAGTCAGCAAGGGTTCAAAGTAATTCTACACAAGCACTTCTACCAAGATGCTACTGTTTTGCTAAAACATGGTAGTTTCAGCCAGTTTCTCCATAATAGCTACAAAAAACTAACTGGAAAATTCTGCATAGGATAAACCAATCCTCCCTTCCAGCCTGGGTAAGCAAACGAGCTGGCCATGCCCTCCATCCTTGCACACAGGTTTGCTAGAGAGGGTGGACACTTCATATACACACATTTATCCCCAGAAGACATGACAACCACCACAGTTCAAGTATTGTTCAGACATAAGCGGGTCAGCTTGAGAACTGGGAAGTCACAATCAGTACCATGAAGACAATTAACTCAGATTTCTTTCTGTCTATGTTGAGCATGTCCAATGCAGCAACCAGACCAAGTAATTCTGCATTTAAAAAGATAATAAGGCATAGCAATGAATGATTATACAGCATCTATACAGATCAGCTTTATTACTATTAGTTTTTATTCTATGGCTTGCATTCCATAGCCTTTGTTCTATACCCAAGAATCAGGGTAGTAATAAGAATCTGGCATTTAGTAACTATTTGCAATGTCACAGTGGGCAAGGCTTCTCACACAGCTTCTTTTGTAGGTCCAACATCAAGAAGTAGACTTGGACAGCTCTAGTGTAGGCTCATTTAAACTGTAGCTTTAAATCAACCAAGACTTAGCTACCTGCACGTCTGTAGCTGAACCACAGAGTACAATATTCATCAACACAGCATTTATAAAGGAGACAAGACGATTTTTCCTGGCATCAGCCCTCTGACCGTTTTCACACCTCACTTGTCAGTTTACTTTTCTAGTTATTTGCAGAAATAACTCAATAACATAAACTGTGGATTTCAATCCTTAAAGTCAGTGGAAATATCCTGAGTGCAGAAAACATTTCCTGGGGAATTTAAAACATATAAAACCTTTTATGCAAGAACTAGCAGAGAAAAATCCTTTCAGTTCACTTTAAACAACTAGAGAAATAGAGGTTGTTAATATGCCTTAAATATTTAAATGTTCTATGTCCATGAAATATGACAAAAGCATCAGGTAGTAATGTGATAATGGTGAGCATGGTAACCTGAGTATGGAAGAAAAAACACTCTACTGTCGGGTAACTATTTATGATCCAATGTTCTATTACACAATTTCACAGACATTAATGCAATACAGAAGAATGACTGCTGCTGTATGAGCACAGGAAAGCTTGTATAATGATCACAGCTTTCTTTTCATCGTTCTTTGCTTATTTGAAACAAGAAAAAAAATTGCAATTTTTCCTTTTAGACATTTTTTTCAGCTGAAAATATGAAAAACAAAATGACACTTCCATTCTGAGATTAATAGCTACATGGTTCTGAGCAAGCATTTCTGAATTTTAATCTGAATATTTCAATGCATTATTGATATTTACCCAATCACTTGAAAAATCCTCCCTCTCTCCCTATCCTACCATTTTCCTACAGCAAAGGAAGGCAATATTTCAGGAAATTACTTTGCACTTCTAATAAAGAGATATTTTCACATTAAAAAGCTGGGGAACAGCCACAATCGTAAGAGAACACATGGCTCCAAGGAAGGATTGGTTATATTACAAGAAAAAGAAAAGGACAAGTTTGCAGTAGAACTGAATGAGCTGAAGGCTTTTAAGGATGACAGCAAAGTTTATTACAACAGTCTCCAGTTATTTCTCTTACATGTTGCTGAAGATCTAACAGGATTTTATGAGAAGCAGTGATGGATCAGGCAAAACTTGTTTCTCTTTTTAAAGGTCATCTACCTATTGCACAGTTTTTAAGATACTTGCATTTTTATTTTCCCCAGACCTGTTTCTTAAAATGCTATGATTCTCTACATCATTATTTCTATCATATAGAGAAGCCTTAAAAGGATGAACGTGAAAACACAAATGCATTTTTTGTGCTTCCTATTGAACTCTTAGCAAAAAAACATCTCCCTTTGAATCAAGGATAGCTTTTTACTGCAAGTCAGTCATGTGGTGACAGACTTTTTAACATCAAGTAAGATGATTTGAACAGCAGTTATTAGATGATATGTAACTTCTCCATAGTCTCACAATAAGTTCAACAAGTGATAGTGAAGAGTCTTGCACCTTGAGGAGGAATAATCCCATGCACCATCACAGGTCAGGGATTAACCTTCTGAAAAGAAGCTCTGTGGAAGAAGGACCTGGGAGTCCTGGTGGACAAGTTCCTCACAAACCTGCTGTAGGTAGAGAGGTGCTTTGCTAGGGAGACTGGACTAGATGACTCCCAGAGGCTCCTTCCAATTCCCACCATTCTGCAAGTCTGTGATAAGGCAGAAACATTCAAAGGTATGCTTGAACAGAACTTTGATTTTAGATTTGTTTCTTCAAAATACTCCAAAACCACATATGCATTGCAATCACCTTGGGATCGCCTATGCTACCTCAAAACCAGATGCTAAATTAAGAGAGCACTACTTACAGAATAAGGGGGCACTAAATTAGATTCGATGCTATGCTACTGCTCTTGACACTCCTGTTAAAGGAAAGAAATAAAATTCCTAGGAGGCAAATCATATTTTGTACAGCAATTTCTGCCCCTACATGGTTGAACTTAACACCTTACCACCATGCCAATGGCATCCTGGCCTGTATCAGGAATAGTGTGACCAGCAGGATAAGGGAGATTATTCTTCTCCTGTACTCAACACTGCTCAGGCCACACCTTGAGTACTGTGTCCAGTTCCAGGCCCCTCAATTCAAGAGAGATGTTGAGGTACTGGAATGTGTCCAGAGAAAGGCAACGAAGCTGGTGAGGGGCCTGGAGCACAGCCCTGTTAGGAGAGGCTGAGGGAGCTGGGGGTGTGCAGCCTGCAGAAGAGACTCAGGGCAGACCTCATTGCTGTCTGCAGCTACCTGAAGGGAGGTTGTAGCCAGGTGGGGTTGGGCTTTTCTGCCAGGCAACCAGCAACAGAACAAGGGGACAGACTCTCAAGTTGTGCCAAGGGAGGTATAGGCTGGATGTCAGGAGGAAGTTTTTCACAGATTGGCACTGGAATGGGCTGCCCAGGTTGGTGATGGAGTCACCACCCCTGGAGGTGTTCAAGAAAAGCCAGAATGGGGCACTTAGTGCCATGGTCTGGTTGACTGGATAGGGCTGGGTGATAGGTTGGACTGTATGAACTTGGAGGTCTCTTCCAGCCTGACTGAGTCTATGATTCGATGATTTCCTAGTAACAAAACAAAGCAGTGACAATCCATTCTTCCATTCCTGGTTTATAACTGGTTTCAGCACAGTTCCCATGGGTAACTGAGCAGTTGCAAAAGGAGAGACAATTGAGCAGCGCATTATGAAATGCTGCTTTCAAACAACGGTCTAATTGGATAACAGTTCTCAGTCAAGGTGATAACATCAAACTCAAGTGTCATTTTAAGAACCAGGAAAATATTATCTCAAATATCAGCAAGACTAAGGAAACAAGAATAAAGGCAACTATTGAAATAATTTCATGAGGGAAAAACAAAACAAAATAAAAATCACCACACAAGGAAGTCAGAAATTCTTTAAACCGCATTTTATATAACCTTTCCTGTGGCCCACATAGGTTCATACTGGGTTTCTGCTCATTCTGCTATAAACAGCAACGTCATTTACAGAACTACTAAGCCCACATACACACAATATTATACAGTTTCTTCCATTATAAATCCAACCTAAGGACTTCCCAGGTCAGAGAGTAACTATCTGACAACATTTAATTAGCCAATATGTATTACAAATGAAAACAACAGATTTGGAGGGAGGGAAAAAACAGCTACTAACATGAGACCAGAAGCCATTTTCATTTGAGTGGCAGCAGAAATATTTCTGTCTTTAATGGAAAGCAGCACCATCAGAAGTATAGCTATAATCCAACATATACAGGAAAAGCAATGATTAAGAGATCCTACAAATTCCTAAGCTGCTGTATAGAAGCAAGACACACCAGGTGACTGACATGTGTTCTCCTGTCCAGAAACCGCACAGTGCAGAAGAGTGGAGAAGCAAAAGGAAACGCTGGTAGAGGACATGTGAGGCAGGTTTGTTTGGACTAAGAGGTTTGGAGGAAAACACCCCGATAAAATGCCACTCTCCCTTAGTTTCTATATGCAGCCTGGTTTCATTACAGGGAAGTTTTTTTTCTTGTGCAAAATTATCACTAAAGGAGGACTTCTTGGAACTTTTTTACATCAGTTATTTTGCCAGACCACCTGTGTCTGGCGTCCTTGGCTACTCCTGATCTCTCCCCATTTTTCTGTCAGGATCCAGATGGCCAGAGGCAGCATTTGTTCTGATTCCATGACATTCTCACCAGGCACAGCCCTCTCCAATCAGTCCCAGTGCTGTTTGCAGCAGCCCACTTCCTGGGCTGAACCTGTCAAGTGCTGACACACAGGGTCTTACCAGACATCTGCTTAAATTAAGAGACCCAAATTCCTGCTGATTAATTTCCTTTTTCTGTGAATAAACAGGAGCATCACGAGTTAACTACGGGACATGTCCAATTAATTTAATCGGTGTCAGGTGCACTAGTTCCTACGGGCTGCGAGCAAAGTGAATGTTTTGCTGCTTTAGGACATACACAGTGCTACACACAGCGCTACACACAGCGCACCGATAGAAAGAGTCTGGCTTTACCTCTGTAACCACTGAGATAAAGACTGGGCACAAACTCTACACACACTCTTGCAAACCACACAATTAAATGGTGGACAAGCTAAATTTATCCCATTAGAGATTAAAAAACTTCTCTTCAGATGAATTTGACTCACTCTTACAGCCTTTACAAGCAGAAAGAATCAACCAGACCTGAACATCATAGCTGGCTTCCTGCTTAACATTTCTGAAATACTGTTTTAACATTCATACCTAGTAAACTGAAACCAGTGACTTCAGGTTATCAGCTCTGACAAATTAATACTTCAGTTACAACACAGCAGTTATCTTCTATGAGAATGTTCATGGCCTGGACTATTAAGAAAGTTACTTTCAGTTTATTCTGGGCTTTCAACATCTGAAGAAGCTCCTGCTGTCAGCCAAGCACACTGTAGCTGACTGGGCGGCAGAAATCCCCCCCGAAAGCACACCCTTGGTTACACATACTGCTCAAGCGAGTCATGCAAGGGACAGCTTCAGTTCTGCACTTTCTCCTACAGCTCTTCTGCGTGGTTCATTTGCTGCTCAGGCTTTCCTTCCTGCAGCATCTTCAGTATCAATGCTAAATAAACAATACAAAACCCAGCCCCAAAATCAGCCTGAGACTATACTCATTTTACCCTGTTCTACTCTGAAGAGTATCATAACTATTTGGTCAAGATCATTCTGCTTCACTCTAAGCAATAAAAATAGGCTTTTTTTTTTTTTTAATATTAACATTAAATCCACAGAGTTTCATCTGAAAACTTATGTTTGAAAAGATGTTCAGAGACTGTCATGAAACATATCAGAAACGAGTGAATTGAGTATCTAGGGACCCATGTCACTCATGTAAATAAAATAATATCTATTTTTCAAAGTCTTGTTGTGTAAGGCTGAACTCAGGGCTGGAAGCTGATGCAGTTGTTTACAGCTAGAACTATGAATATCAGAACTGCTTCATTGCAGTGCCTCAGCTTCACTCAGTTATCACAAATCTACCTCCTCTCAAAGACCATGGATTGCTTTTCTTTGCTATTTCTCTTGTATATATTGTTTGGGAGAGTTTGCTTCTTTACTTAGAAACAGCATTTCAGATCTAAGAACTCATCATCACAAACCAGATTTTTCTCTCTGGCAGCTTCTCTCATAGATCTATGGAAGCGACTGCTTGGAGGCAGCAATTTCACTCAGCAGGAGCCTGTACACGGCAGTGGCAGCTCCATAGGAAGCACCCCACAGATGGCATCATTTACAGATCCAGCCAAAATCTAGGAGTTATACTGCACATTATCAGGTAGCCTGGTAATAGCTAACAGGCCCTTGGCTATTCACAAAGAACATCCAGACAGATATAGCTCACTCCAAACAGGAGGAAATATGGAACTCTACTAAAATTATCTTCAATAAGGGACAAAAAAAAAAAAAGTGAAATCTAAAAAGATGATTTCAATTAGAAATTTACAACCCAAATAAGACTCTTACAGAGTGACATTTTTAGAGAAGCAAAAATTAACCAGTAAGATTGGATAATACAATCTTGAAATTTACAGATAAAATAAGTGTTTGGAGGCTTTTTATTCTGCTAAACTTTCCTACTCTCGCCTTGTACTTCTGAATATTAAATAATGGCTTAAAGCAACCATATTTCTGGTGAATTTACAAAGTATTTTTTTCCACATCTTTTGTGTGTGTAACAGCAGCTTATGACAAAATTTACTTACACAGTTATTTTCCATCTACTCAGCAAGAAACTAAGCATATGACAGTATTGCCTCCTATTCCACAGCTTGTAGCAAGTTTTGAACCATCCTTGTGAAAACTAAATAATGTCACTATACAGATGATTAACAGCATTAAGTAATAGCATTATGTTTCCCTAATTAATCAGCAGCACAGAATGTGTTATTGTTATCATTACACACAGTTTGGGTTAAGTGTCAGTACTATAGATAAAATCTTCTAAAACAGCTGCTATATTTAAAGCCAGTTAAAGCCTCTCACTCCAGTTGATCACAGTGTTTTGCAAATGGCCACCTACATTTCTACATTTCTAACAGATATGTGCTGGGAAATTCTTGTATCTTCAATTACAAAATCAGAATCATCCTCAACGAAATCATACTTGATATTGAACATGTGTTACCTTACAGCCAGATGTCTTCCCAAGCTTTTAAACTGCTTCTTTAGTAGAACCAGGTAGAAATCTGCTTTTCAATAACTTAATTTTGTAGTTTTAAACTTTTTCCTTTCCTCTCAACTAGTTATCATGACCCTCTTTGGAAATCAATAAAGAGAAAAGATGAAGGAACTTGTCTAAGTTGCCCTAAGATCTGATTTCCTAAAGTATGCTATTGCAGAAGACACAGGTTCCACTGTCAGCATAAAAGGCTTTAGTTTTACTACATGAAGAAGTTGCAGAATAGCAGATGCCAGCCAAAGTCCTCATCTCATCTACCAACATTAAAAAGATACCTTGCTTCAAAGGCAACTTCATATCATTTTACACAACAGGATCCTCATAGCATCCTCCTTCAGTGACCAAATAATTTAATTGCATTTTTTCAGATTATCTTGATAAAGAATCAATTTAATTTAAGGGGGGAAATGTGGATTTTATTCTGCCCCAGGTACCATCACAATACACATTAATCGTGTTACTGTTGCACAAGTAAATTAAATTTCACTCTGTTGGACTGTCACAAATGCAATTAAAGGCAAGATATTTGAGCTCAAAAGATGACATTGGAATTCACAACCATACCATAAGGAAAAATATATATTTATGCTTTCTTTATTTCCACATTAAGAAACTTAATTTTGGAAGCCAGAGACAAGAAATTGTTTTGAAAGTAAGTCTCCAAAACTGCACTGTTCTTTAGCTCTCAATGCTTTTGTACTAACAGTGCTGTTCAAAAGCATTGTCACCCTGCATTGTCAGATAATTCTGAGGAGTCCTAGAACTGCAAACCAGGTATGTATGTGAGTAACAGTGAGAAGCAGTGAAGACTACTTTGAATTGTAAGAAATTGCAGGAGAAAATATTACTAAGATGTCAAAAGGGTTCAGTTTCTTGATTGATACAGGACCAAGATGGAGGCCATGGTGGACTACAGGATCTAGTTCACAAAAGGCCTTATTCTTTCCCAAGGCCAAGCTGTGAACCTTTTCTTAATAGCTATTGATGAGACATGCAATTATTTCCAATCTCATTGTTTTATTCTGACCACAGAAGAGACTTCCAAGTTTCACTTGCTTCCACCTCTCATCTGAGCAGGGAAAAGAAAGACAGAAGATTTTATAAGAAAAAGATCTGTAGATTCCTTCTTTAACCACGAAGAAGTGTCATGATTTTCCCCTGCAACTTGGACATACAGATCCCAAATCCCTGAATAAAGAACAAAGATTGTGATTTCGAGCATGCCTGAGAGATAGTGGAGCAGTTGAGAACTAAAATTGCATTTCAAGACAGAGGAACTTACGCTACGTCTTTGTTAACATGGCTGAGCTCCTTTAACTGCCTGGACAAGCTTAATGTCTGAATGGGAGGCTGCAAAATTCATTGCTTTTCAAGGCAACTGTCCCCAGTGGAATCTGAGTCATTCAGATTCTGAGGGCTATTCAGAGAAACTCATCTCAGCTCCTTCAAGTGTGTAAGGTGGCATTCAGACACTTGAAGAGGGAATTATATTCTTTCTTCCTCCAAAATTAATGTGAAAAAATTCAAAATGCTTCCAAAATGGGCATCTGCTCCAAGCTTCAAAGTACCACAATGGGATACAGCTAAAAAGGAGGAAAAAACAGGCACAGAAGAAAATGGAAGAGCAGAACCCTGCAAATGAATGCTCTGGGTTTTATCCTGAACATGTAGATGAGGCTCAAGTAGCTGAAACAAAAGCAGGATAGATGTTCTATAGTCCAGGATACAGAGATAATAATGTAAGCAAGCCCCTGAGAACTTAGTAATCAGACTGTTAAATAAAAATGGCATTAAGAACACTGAAGCACAGCAGATGAAACAAAAGAAATCTTAAAGCCATTTCTCTGACACAAACACATACCTGCACACACATGTCACACTGTACTCATTCAGGTAAAGACATACTACATACACAAACCACTCCAGGAATATCACTCTTGCTGTATTACCCACAAATCACTCCTCTTGTTAATTCAGAATGGAATTGCCGATAGGGCATGGTAAACTCAGTCTAGTTGATAGAAAGATAATAGATCAGCCTTTAACAGATTTATGTTGAATATTTCTATTACTGTTTAATAACATCTCATGACCTTTGGGACTATGGCAGGTTAGGAAGCATTTCATAGAATCAACCAGGTTGGAAGAGACCTCCAAGATCATCCAGTCCAACCTAGCACCCAGCCCTATCCAGTCTACCAGACCATGGCACTAAGTGCCTCAGCCAGGCTTTTCTTCAACACCTCCAGGGACGGTGACTCCACCACCTCCCTGGGCAGCCCATTCCAATGCCAATCACTCTCTCTGTGAAGAACTTCCTCCTAACATCCAGCCTATACTTCCCCTGGCACAACTTGAGACTGTGTCCCCTTGTTCTGTTGCTGGTTGTCTGGGAGAAGAGACCAACCCCACCTGGCTACAGCCTCCCTTCAGGTAGTTGTAGACAGCAATGAGGTCTGCCCTGAGCCTCCTCTTCTCCAGGCTAAACAACCACAGCTCCCTCAGCCTCTCCTCATAGGGTTTGTGTGCCAGGCCCTTCATCAGCTTTGTCACCCTTCTCTGGACACCTTCCAGCACCTCAGCATCTCTCCTGAATTGAGGAGCCCAGAACTGGACACAGCACTCAAGGTGTGGCCTGACCAGTGTTGAGCACAGGGGCATAATAACCTCCCTTGTCCTACTGGCCATACTGTTCCTGATACAGGCCAGGATGCCATTGGCTCTCTTGGCCACCTGTGCACACTGCTGGCTCATCTTCAGCCTACTATCCACCAGTACCCCCAGGTCCCTTTCTTCCTGGCTGCTCTCCAGCCACATTTAGGACAAACTAACTGATAATAAAAGGCTTGAAGGTAAGTGTGGAAATGTAGTAATTCACCAGAAAGTCACAGATGGAAGCAGTATTGGAAGAAATACAGAAGACTAGTTATGCTGATAGAAGAAACAGTAACCCATGTTTGGTGCCACCACTTGTAGGAAATGCAGTCACAGAGCCCTTGATAATAATATTTAAAATCAAATGGAAGGGTAACACAGTCATCAAAGGACAAAATCCAATTATGGTCAGGTGTAAAACAAAGCATCTGAAATGTAATTAAGAATGTAACCATCTGCTATTCTTTAGCATAAAGAGTTAAAGCAGGGCAAGACTTGCTTCTAGGTTGTTTTGGGCTCTGGGTTTTTTTGTTCCCCTAAGCATAAGAAAAAATCCCTGTTCTGGATACCTTTCCCTTCTCCATCCTTTCCCACACAGGAAATAAAATCAGTAGCAGAAGCCTGAAAAAATATCATTTTTTTAACAAAGAAAATACAGTAAGGAAAAATACTTCTCCAGCATGCTCATAAACGAAGAAGGTGAAATTGTTTAACAGCCTCTTCTAGAACAGATAAACGGGTAAGAATTCTAATTTAGAATGTAAACTTCTCATATTGACTGAAATAATCCTCAAGACACGGAATATGCACTGATTTAGTTGACATCCCTACCCAAGGGACTCCCATGATTTACATTTAGTCTCTGAACAGGTGTGCAGCACAGCAGCAGCGCTAAGAATAAGCATATTGCCAGACTTCACTCTCTTCTCACTTTGCCTACTAAAATGTCTCCATCAACATGCCATTCATTCTTGAAAGTGTGGCTTGGAATTCCTAGAATAACACCTCTGAGGAGAAAAAAAAAAAAAACAAGACAAAGGGGATGAGAACCTTAACTACTTTCAATTTAATAAGGCTGGCATTAAAATCAGGTGTTCTGGTTACATGTAGACAGCAAGAGAGAGCATTTACTCAGCAGAATTTTGTTATTTAAAGATCTTGAGAAAACAATGCATAGGCAAGGCAGGGACAGAAACAAAATCTGCCACAGGAAACATTTCCAAAATTAAAGAGGAAGAAAGAAGTGAATTAGCTTATAATTTTCCAGTTGGACAACTTAAAATACCTAAAGTAGAAATGTTATGAGAAAGCAATGGGAACTAGTGTTTCCTGAGAGATTAAATTATGACCCATAACAAATAATTAGCATGAAGTTCTCATGCAGACAAGGAACCAAGTACCATGTAGCCTAAACACAACTATGATACATTCACATGCAGTCATTCCAGAACTCCAAGGAGTACAGTGGACCCTTTCAGTGGAGTCTTGGATAGCTCTGTTCCCACTAGAGCTCATAACCACTCATCTCAGCAGAAGTAATAAGACAGTAATGACCAAATCCTGAAAATTCTAGATCTGGTTGAGAAGCAAGCAAAGGGAGGCATAATCTTTACTGATGTCCTTATTTAATTCCCTCTACTCTTTTAAACATATCAAACTCCATAGTGTGCCACTCACAAGCTCCAACTGTTGACATATTGGAAAGAAATGTGGAATACCTAAAGAGGAGTGACAGGTGACAGGCTCATCTGGGGTATATGTCTTGGAACATTTCAAGCACATATCAACCGAGGGATGTTTGAAGCTTTATTCACGAGGGTTAGAAGGCCAGTTCAGAGCTGTTGCTCTTCCTATCAAACCACTATCCTTCTTAAACTGTAACCTGAATATTGGCACATGTTTGGCCAATAATCGAGAGAACTATTGCTATTTCAACTTAAATAACCGCTGTCATGTAACATGCAACAGGTTTAACTTCACAAAGGACAAAGAACAAAATGGTGGAACACCACCAGGGTATTATCCATCAAGCTTAATTAAAGAAAGGCTTACATGTGGTTTTAGCAACAGATATCTAAAAAAAATGTCATCAAGTAGAAGAGAATATTTGCATTAAATGCTTTCAGGAATACAAAAGTGGACACAACTGTGTCTTTCCACACAAGGGGAGGAGGCATTACTATTCATTTAGGTTTAGGGGGCAGAAAGGCATACAAGAGCATGGCTTCACCTAGTGCCTATGTACTGCTCTGTGCTGGAGACTACTACAGTTACACAGCTAAAAACAATGGCTGCTGTGAACACCCACAGTGAGACAGGTTGGGAGTTGGGGTCCTTCATCCTGTAAAACAGAAGACTCTGGGCAGACATTACAGCAGCCTTCCACTACCAAAAGGGGGCCTACAAGAAAGCCAGGGAGGGACTGTTTACAAGGGCGTACAGCAACACGACAAGGGACAATGATTTTAAACTACAGAAAGGTAGATTTAGATTGGACATTAGGAAACAGTTCTTTACTAGGAGAGTGGTGAAACACTGGCAGAGGGTGCCCAAGGAGGTGGGGGTGAGCTCATCCCTGGAGAAATTCAGGGCCAGGCTTGACGAGGCTCTGAACAATCTGATATAGTTGGGGATGTGATTCCTTCCTGCAGGAAGGCTGTGCTATACGACCTCTAGAGGTCCCTTGCAATCCCATTTATTCTGTGAGGTCTGCCACCTCTCTGGGAAACATGGGCCTGTGTCTCGCCACTCTCATTGTAAAGCACTTTTCCCTTTTTTCTGTTCTAAATCTCCCCTTGTCCTTTCACAACAGGCCCTGCAAAAAAACTCTGTGCTCACCTCTCTTTAGACCCCTTAAAGTACTAAAATGCTTCAATAAGGTGGCCCTGGAACCTTCTCCAGACTGAGCAACCCCAACTATCACAGCCTGTCCTCACAGCAGAGGGCTTTTAGCCCTCTGATCATTTTTGTGGCCTCCTCTGGACTCCCCACAACAGGTCCATGTGTTTCTTGAGCTGAGGACTCCATAGCTGGACTCAGCACTGCAGACAGAGTCTCACCAGAGCAGAACAGAAAGGCAGAATCTCCACCCTTGATCTACCGCCCAAGATGCTTGTGACGCAGCCCAGAATATGGCTGTACTTCTGGGCTGGGAGTGCAAGCTGCAGACTCATGTCCAGATTTTTATCCACCAATACATCTATGTGCAAGACCTTTATCTCATTACCATCCTGACAATCTGTTGGAAGGA
>WAAF01013854.1:0-26041 GCA_013400475.1 Tricholaema leucomelas
CTAACATCCAGCTTAGACCTCCCCCAGTACAGCTTGAGGCTATGTCTCCTTGTTCTATTGCTGGTTGCCTGGCAGAAGAGATAAACCCCCACCTGTCTACAGCCTCCCTTCAGGTAGCTGTAGACAGCATAAGGTACCTGCAGCTCAGCTCAGGTGTTTTTTCCTCTGAGGACATGTGGGTTACAGAACAAGGACTGCAGGTCGTTTGCAAGCTGCCATTCCTGTAAAGCTGGGTGTCTGTTTCACCGCATAGGTCGTGTTGTCTCTGGTAGCTTTCTGCACGTGCTAAAGAGATGTACAAATGAAAACTTACTTGCCAGTGGGTTCATATGGTTCTTTGGCTTGTGAGTGATGCAATGAACAGCTGGACAGCATATGTTGCTGCAGGTAAAAGCAAATTAAAAGAGTTTTTGGTTAGTTGCATTGGTTTTGGTGGTTACTTTTAGAACTTTCTTCTCAGCATTGATGGGTCACGTCTCAAGTGCTGCGTCTAGTTCTGGACTCCCCACCATGAGATAGACAAGGACATACTTGAGCTGTTCCAGTCAGGAGTCAAGATGATAGAATAGAATCAACCAGATTGGAAGAGACCTCCAAGGTCATCCACTCCAACCTAGCACCCAGCCCTATCCAATCAACCAGACCATGGCACTAAGTGCCTCAGCCAGGCTTTTCCTGAACACCCCCAGGGATGGTGACTCCACCACCTCCCTGGGCAGCCCTTTCCAATGCCAATCACTCTCTCTGACCACAACTTCCTCCTAACATCCAGCCTATACTTCCCTCGGCACAACTTGAGACTGTGTCCCCTTGTCNTGTGTCCCCTTGTCCTGTTGATGGTTGTGTGGCAGAAGAGACCAACCCCCCCTGGCTACAACCTCCCTTCAGGTAGTTGTAGACAGCAATGAGGTCTGCCCTGAGCCTCCTCTTCTGCAGGCTGCACACCCCCAGCTCCCTCAGCCTCTCCTCACAGGGTTTGTGTTCCAGGCCCCTCACACACAAACTGTACTGTCTTACTCCTTCTGCCTTGACCGTCTCTTCCTCCTTTGTGCTTTCATTCCAGTCCTCCTTTGTTCCATTTGATTTCTAATCTGATTCCTTTCCCCCTCCACTCCCCCATGAATGCTGGCTGCAGGCTGGCTTGCTAAGCAATCAAATTTATAAACCAATATATATTGTAATTACAACCTGAAGCTTATTTCCGGGATGTTATCTTTGCCCTGAGACTGCGATGCTGGAAAATAATGAGCAGAGAAAGTGAGTTAGGATGGATTCCAAGAGTCACAGGGATAATCAACACAGGGTGGCAACATTCAACTGGCCAACAGGAAAAACACATGGAAAGTTATCTTGGTGTGACAGGTGTGTCTCCTAGCCTGCAATGCCTTCCTCTGTGCTTCTAGTCAGGTATCTGTTCTACTTGTAAGAAATGAGGCACTGCAGAAAGAAAGCAAAAAGAATCTGTTTGTAGACTCCTGTTCAGGATGTTTCCAGTTCTGAGCTAGGGCAGAACTAATCAGTGCCAGGCCCAGTCCTGTTCAGTACCTTTATTGATGATCTGGATGAGGGGATTGAGTCCAGTAAGTTTGCAGATGACACCAAGCTAGGAGCAGGTGTGGATCTGTTAGAGGATAGGAGAGCCCTGCAGAGGGACCTGGACAGGCTGGATGGGTGGGCAGAGGCCAAGGGGATGAGATTGAACAAGGTCAAGTGCAGGGTTCTGCACTTTGGCCACAGCAAGCCCAAGCAACGCTACAGGCTGGAGACAGAGTAGCTGGAGAGCAGCCAGGCAGAGAGGGACCTGGGGGTACTGGTAGAGAGTAGCTGAAGATGAGCCAGCTCCTGGCTGGTGGCCAGGAGGGCCAATGGCATCTTCCTGGATCAGGAACAGTGTGGCCAGGAGGACAAAGGGATGCTATTCTACCCCTGTGCTTAGCACTGGTCAGCCCACACCTTGAGTGCTGTATCCATTTCTGGGCTTCTCAGTTCAAGAGAGATGTTGAGATACTGGAAGGTGTCCAGAGAAGGGCAACAAAGCTGGTGAGGGGCCTGGAGCACAGCCCTGTGAGGAGAGGCTGAGGGAACTGGGCTGGAGAAGCTAGCCTGGAGAAGGCTCAGAGCTGACCTCATTGCTGTCTACAACTACCTGAAGGGAGGCTGTAGCCAGGTGGGGGTTGGTCTCTTCTGCCAGGCAAGCAGCAACAGGAGAAGGGGACACAGTCTCAAGTTGTGCTGGGGGATGTCTAGGCTGGATGTTAGGAGGAAGTTGTTGTCAGAGAGAGTGATTGGCATTGGAATGGGCTGCCCAGGGAGGTGGTGGAGTCACCGTCCCTGGGGGTGGGGGTGTTGAAGCAAAGCCTGGCTGAGGCACTTAGTGCCATGGTCTAGTTGACTGGATAGGGATGAGTGATGGAATGGACTGGATGATCTTGGAGGTCTCTTCCAATCTGTTTGATTCTATGATTCTATGAAAATCATCCCCTCTTGTCCTGTCAGAACAGGCCCTGCTACAATATCTGTCTTTTTTCTTGTCAGCCTCCTTTAAGTACTAGCTCTGTTCAGATGTTCTGGTTTCCTCATAGCTCCAGAATGCCAGCTGATGAACACACCTTTTCTCCAATACCTGTTTTTGTGCTTCCATCTAAAGAAATCCCAGCAAAACCAAAACACTGAATCACTGCTAATTGAAAGCAAACCGAGTTTGGAAAAGAAGGGAGGCGTCTGCATATGAAGGTTTTTTTTCTGATTACAATTAGGCAAATGAGGAGTTCAAGCAAACTTGAAATAAATCTGGGAGAATTTATGCCAGCATTGGGATAAACATAATAAAAATCCATTAGCAGGTTTATTGCTGCAAAGCAAATCCATTTAGTGCCTTGCTGGGATAGGGATGGTAGAGTGAGGTTTTGCCATCAGGCATTCAGCCTGGAGAAGAGAAGGCTTCGAGGAGACCTTAGAGTGGCTTTCCAGTATCTGAAGGGAGCCTACAGGAAGGCTGGGGAGGGACTATTGACAAGGTCTGGTAATGACAGGACGAGGGGGAATGGGTTTAAGCTGGCAGAGGGGAGATTTAGACTGGATGTTAGGAGGAAGTTCTTTACAGTGAGGGTGGTAAGACACTGGCACAGGTTGCCCAGGGAGGTTGTGGATGCTTCCTCCCTGGAGGTGTTTAAGGCCAGGCTGGATGAGGCCTTGAGCAGCCTGCTCTAGTGGGAGGTGTCCCTGCCTATGGCAGGGGGTTGGAGCTGGATGATCCTTGAGGTCCCTTCCAACCTAAACCATTCTATGATTCTGTGATTCAGAGGCTACAAGCCCCTTTTACAAAGCTGGGTTAGGTTGGAGAAGATGAGGAGCTGTGCAGCTGCAATTCCTGTTTGTCAGAGATTAGAAGATGGTGAACCCCATTGCTCAAAGAGCTCAAAGAAAGTGCTATGGAGGGAGCGATCGAGAGCCAGCCCCTGAGAAGCACTGGGAGTAAGGACTTGTTGGGAGATGAGTCAGGCTGAAGGAGAGCTTCAGATGTTCACAGAAATCTGCTGTTATTCTGTGAAATTGCTCCTGAAGGCATGGAAATGTGATCTGCTCTAGGGTAGGGTGTCCTTGCCCATGGCAGGGGGGTTGGAACTAGATGCTCCTTGTGGTCCCTTCCAACCCTGACTGATTCTATGATTCAATGAAATGTGCAAATAGTGGTAATATTTTAAAGCAACAACATCTCATCTGGGGAGTGAAGCACCTCTCTGAGGAGGAGAGGCTGAAAGACCCTGTGTTGGGTAGCCTGGAGAAATGCAGATTGAGGGGATCTCAATGTTTATCAGTAGCTGAAGTGTGGAGAGAAAGAGGATGGTGCCAGACTCTTCATTGGTGCCCAGTAACAGGACAAGGGACAATGGACACAAACTGGAACACAAGTTGTTCTCTGGAGAAGAGGAGGCTCCCAGGTGACCTTCTTGTGGCCTTTTAGTATCTGAAGGGAGCCTACAAAAAAGCTGGGGAGGGACTTTTGAGGCTCTCAGGGAGTGACAGGACTGGGGGGAATGGAGCAAAGCTGGAGGTGGGGAGATTCAGAGTGGATGTGAGAAAGAAGTTGTTGAGCATGAGAGTGGTGAGAGCCTGGCATGGGGTGCCCAGAGAGGTGGTTGAGACCCCATTGCTGGAAGTGTTTAAGGCCAGGCTGGATGAGGCTGTGGGCAGCCTGCTCTAGGGTGGGGTGTCCGTGGCATAGCAGGGGGGTTGGAACTGGCCTGTGGTGCCTTCTAAACCTGACTGAATCTATGATTCTAAGTTCCAAATGCACATAGAAAAACGTTGCTATGAGAGTGCCAGGACCCTGAAGCAGGCTCCCCAGAGACACTGTGGAGTCTTCTTCTCTGAAGAGATTCTAAACCCATCTGGAGAAGAGGAGGCTCAGGGGTGACCTCATTGCTGTCTACAGCTACCTGAAGGGAGGCTGTAGCCAGGTGAGGTTGGTCTCTTCTCCCAGGCAACCAGCAACAGAACAAGGGGACACTGCCTCAAGTTGTGCCAGGGGAGGTCTAGGCTGGATGTTAGGAGGAAGTTGTTGTCAGAGAGAGTGATTGGCATTGGAATGGGCTGCCCAGGGAGGTGGTGGAGTCGCTCTTCCTGGAGGTGTTGAAGCAAAGCCTGGATGAGGCTCTTAGTGCCATGGTCTGGTTGATCGGCTAGGGTGGGTGCTAGGTTGGCCTGGATGATCTTGGAGGTCTCTTCCAATCTGGCTGATTCTATGATTCTATGACAATTGTGATCATGGGCAACCTGCTTCATGTGACTCCGATTTAGCAGGGTGGGTTGGACTTGATGAGCCCTAGAGCTCCCTTCCAAGCTCCAGCATTCTGTGATGTTGTGATCTCCCACCCAAAACCAGTCCCTGCACACATACACCAGTCCGTAGTGAGGAACTCTAATGAAATGCAGAGACAAACTCCAGATATTTGACAGATCTCTGTTTAAATGACTGCAAAACCTCCCTACATGTTATTATAAATGACCTCCTCTGTAACATTTGTACTTACCTTTTTTTTTGAGAGGCCATAGTTTTTTGGAGAGCATCCTGCATTACAGCCAGACAGGGCTGCTGACAACTTCAGGCCCAGGAAAGCTGCTGAGTGTCCCAGGACAGATCAGGGCTGTTCTCTATATATAAGCAATGAAGACCACTCAACAAGCAAGGGCCAAGGGTTAACAGGAGCCAGACACCCTGCTGGTGTCTGCTTGATGTCAGCAAAACCACCTTGGCTTTGTCAGTGTCTGGGTCTTTATTTGTGTTGTTATCAGGAAGGAGTTTGGCCACCGAGGGACTTGGTGAAGGAGGGGAGCAGATGTAGCCTGCTCAATCTGACAGCTTTGCATAGCTCTGCATTGCCAACACTGAGATCAGCCTTGTTTCATCAGGCCATGTTCAGACTATGCTGAAGAGTGGCAGCAAGCACCAGTTAGAGGTGGTGGGCTACAGAGAGCAGTTCAAGAGAGAATCTTGATTGGATAGGGCTGAGTGCTAGGTTGGACTGGATGATCTTGGAGGTCTCTTCCAACCTGGCTGAATCTATGATTCTCTGATGTAAACTTTGATTTCAATCATGGAGTCATTTAGGCTTGAAAAGACCTCTAAGATCACCAAGTCCAACTGTTAACCCAGCATTGCCAGGTCCACCACTAAAACACCACTAAAGCACCACATCTGGAGAGCCAGGTGAAGGCAAACCTCTTGAGGGCAAGTAGAGAGTCCTGCATCTGGGGAGGACTAACACCAGGCACCAGTACATGAAGTGGGATAGCAATGTGATCTTGTGGCCAAGAGGGTCAGTGGTCATCCTGGGGTGCATCAAGAAAATTGTGTCCAGCAGGTCTAGGGAGGTTCTCTTCCTCTTCTGCTCTGCACTGGTTAGACCTTGGGATAATGTATCCAGTTTTGGGCTTGACAGTTCAAGAGAGACAGGGATCTCTGACCATGGAGTTGTGCAAGAAAAGCCTGGATGAGGCACTTAGTGCCATGGTCTAGATGACTGGCTAGGGCTGGGTGCTAGGTTGAACTGGCTGAGCTTGGAGGTCTCTTCCAACCTGGTTGATTCTATGATTCTATGATCTAAATGGCTTTTAAATACCTCCAGTGTTGGAAACTTTACCACTTCCCTATGCCCTGCTCAAAGGCTTCACAACTCTTCTAGGGAAGAATATTCTCCTTAAATTGGTATTGGCAGAGTCTCCTCTGGGACTCTGGAGGAAGGTGGTGGAAAGCTCATGCTGTGGAGGAAGATGGGACTTATGACAGAAACCAGACTTACATCTCTTTCTAAACTTGGAATCCACTTTGACATTAACAAAGCCTCAAGAGTAGATCCAGATCAGCATTCCTCATTTCAAGAACTACTTTGGGATTGGTGGGATCTATGTGTGGGATGAAGTCATCTGCAGAGGAACATGCTCATAAAAAAACGTTTAAAAATTAAAGAAACATGGAAAGGCTCTAAAAACAAACAAGCTGACTTCTGGTGCCCACAGTTGTACTTACCAGGCTGCCTTTTTCCAGCTCACTTACACCTGTCCTTTCAGCTATGAATTACAGGACAGGCAATCTAAAGATGCAGAGCAGGATGCTCTGCCAGTGCTGCCTTTACTAACATCTGTGATTTTTGAGGTGGTCACAGATACCTGCCAGGCTGAGTTTCTTGACACCTTAACACAGCTTACATTTTAAAGGTAGATTTGGAGTGAGTCATGTCCTGGATGTGCCTGTTCACTGCCATTGACAGTAAGAGGGTTAAGATTGCAATCTGTCAAACCGATACCACCATGCCCACTGAAACACATCTTGAAGTGCCACATCTGCATTTTCTTGAACACCTCTAGGGATGGTGACTCCCCCATCTCCCTGGACAGCTTGTTCCAATGCCTGACCACTCTTTCAGCAAATATTTTTTTTCCTAAATCCAACCTAAATCCTTCCCTGGTACAACTTGAGGCCATTTCCTCTTGCCTTGATTGAGGCAAATCTCTGTGTGCAATGCAGAAAAATCCAGAAAGCAAAAGCTTAGAGCACTGAGGCATGGATATGTCTCTGGTTCCCACCAACATCAGGCTTCTGTTTCAGCCTTCAGCTTTCTCCAGGCTAGTATATGATGGTCACACTTTAAATCTCATTTTAAGCTCACAGGCCCTAAATAATGTCCTCCCATGAAAGCTGTGGCACATTCACACTCCAGAGTTACAGAATGCTTTGGATTGGAAGGCACCTTTAAAGGTCATCCAGTTCAATCTGCCTGCACTGAGCAAAGACATCTTAGAATCATTTAGGTTGGAGAAAACCCTCAAGATCAGGTCAAACCTATCACTGCTAGATTGCAACTAGGCCATGCCCCTAAGCACCGCATCTATGTGGCCTTTAAACACATCTGGGGATGGTGACTCAACCATCTCCCTGGGCAGCCTGTTCCGGTGCCTGACAGCAATTTTACTCTCTCTGGCAAGAACTTTCTCCTAACATGCAGCCTAGGCCTCCCCTGGCACAACTTGAGGCTGTGTCCCCTTCTTCTGTTGCAGCTTGCCTGGCAGAAGAGACCAACCCCACCTGGCTACAACCTCCCTTCAGGTAGTTGTAGACAGCAGCGAGGTCAGCCCTGAGCCTCCTCTTCTGCAGGCTGCACACCCCCAGCTCCCTCAGCCTCTCCTCACAGGGCTGTGCTCCAGCCCCTCACCAGCTTTGTTGCCCTTCTCTGGACATGTTTCAGTATCTCAACATCTCTCTTGAACTGAGGAGCCCAGAACTGGAAGCAAGACTCAAGGTGTGGCCTGACCAGTGCTGAGTACAAGTCATGGTACATGTCCAAGCATCAATGGTCCACTGGTGGTCCACATGGATAAACTTTTGCCATGAGTCCTTCAATGGCTTTGTGTGATGGTTTGGGTGTTACCTGCACCTACCTCTTATGAAATCACCCAGAATAGACTCAGCCAAGCTGGAGATTAGAATGAAGCTTTGTATGTACAGCTTAGCACAAGATACAAGCAGGTATTTACAGTATATACAGCTAGAGACAGAAATAGAGAAGTTAAAAAGGTAATGCAGGAACACAACAGCTCTCCCAGGAACCAGAGTCCCCAGGAGAGGCTCCCAAACACCTTTCCACCTCCTTTCCACCCCTCTACCTTATCCCAGACTTTGTCTTATGTGCAAGGTGAGTTTGGAGTATCAACCAGGGGAGTTAGGAAGCAAATGGATTAGCTACACAAACATCAGGTTAGGGAGAGATGAGAGGCAGACAGAGCCAACTGTGTTATCTATATGGTCTTGTTTTTATACACCTCAGCAAGCCTATGAGTGAAGCAGACTTCCCCACTGTTTCCTTTTCACAGCATATAGTCTAATTCTTCTCACCAAAATATTCCAGCTAGCTTCAAACTAGCACACTTTGGCTATGTCCACACAACACTTCCCTGAACCACACTCAAGCACTGCTCATGGACTGCCTCAGCCCAGGGCCCTTTCCAATAGGAAGAGCAGGCAGGTGGTTGAGACCCCATCCTTGGAGGTGTTTAAGGCCAGGCTGGATGAGGCTGTGGGCAGCCTGATCTAGGGTAGAGTGTCCCTGGGCATGGCAGGGGGGTTGGAACTGGATGATCCTTGTGGTCCCTCCCAACCCTGACTGACTTTATGACTCTGTGAGTAACAGACCAAGTCACTGTGGTCTGGGGAAAGGAGAGGTCAGTGGTATGAACACAAGCCATGCTGTGCCAGCTGGCCTCAGGACCAGAGCACTGGCCCTGCCTTGGTGTGTTTCAAGCTCAGTCTGCAGTGTACTCAGCAGACCCAGAGCTCCCCAGCAGGCACCTTTGTTCAGAGCACCATGTTGTTCTCCCTGGAGAAGTGCTCACAGGAGGCTGCAGCTCCTCCATTTACACTGCAGCCTGGTATTTGCAGAGGTTTCCTGAGAAGCAGGTGTAATGGCTCTTCTGGTTTCCCAGGAGGGCTCCCAGACAGCAGATCTATGGTGAGGCCACAGCACAGACCTTTTGCTACCTCTATCTACCCAGACAGAACTTGTGAGGCCAGGAAAAGTCAGAGAAGTGCCTTATTCTTTAGCCTAAGGACACAGGAGTTCTGATTTTCTGCAGTGTGCTCAGATGAGAGTGAAAATGCAGCCTGAAGAATGACAACAGCTCCACAGCAGCTTACTGCAACCTTATCAATATAAACAAATAAAAGCAAGAAAAAAATAGATTGTTTATTGTCTAGGGGGCGGGGGAAGAGAAGAAAGAAAAGGCAAAATTTTGGTCATTCTGACAAGGTCACAAATATTTGTAAAGTTGTAGCTGGCAAATCTTCCCAGTGACAAAGCCACAGCAACCCCTGCCAGAGAGCAAAGGGTATGAGCAGGAGTCATGAGGCATCTGGGGCCCAAGACTTGCTTGCAAATTAACAGAGACCACAGTGTAGCTGTCACAGGGAGAGGTTTTCTTGTTCCTTCAGAGTGCCCAGGAGTGCAACCAGGCATGATGGAAGCTGAAAGAGATTTCTGTGGGAGATCAGATGGGATATCACTCTCCCTGCTGGGCATCCTCAGCTCTGGTGAGTTCCTAGAGCTTGCAAGCACATTGTTAGCTCACGTGGAGGTACTGAGTCCTGGTCCGTTGCCAGTGGTCTCTGCTTGCTCACATAGCACAGGAGTGATTGGCACTGGAATGGGCTGTCTGGGGAGGTTGTGCAGTCACCATCCCTGGAGGTGTTTGAAAGGAGACTGGATGAGGCACTTAGTGCCATGGTTTCATAGAACTATAGAATCAGTCAGGGTTGGAAGGGACCACAAAGATCATCCAGATCCAGCCACTCTGCCATGCCCAGGGACACCCTACCCTAGAGCAGGCTGCCCACAGCCTCAGCCAGCCTGGCCTTAAACACCTCCAGGGATGGGGCCTCAACCACCTCCCTGGGTAACCCATTCCAGGCTCTCACCACTCTCATGCTCAACAACTTCCTCCTCACGTCCACTCTGACTCTCCCCACCTCCAGCTTTGCTCTATTCCCGCCAGTCCTGTCACTCCCTGAGAGCCTAAAAAGTCCCTCCCCAGCTTTTTGTAGGTCCCCTTCAGCTACAGGAAGGTCACCTGGGAGACTACTCTTCTCCAGACTGAACAGCCCCAACTCTTTCAGTCTGTCCTCACAGCAGAGCTGCTGCAGCCTTCTGAGCATCCTCGTGGCCCTTCTCTGGACACACTCTAGCATGGTGATGAAGATCTCAAAGGGTCTTTTTAGTGCCATGGTCTAGTTGACTGGATAGGAGCTGGGTGCTAGAATGGACTGGATGATCTTGGAGGTCTCTTCCAACCTGGTTGATTCTATTGTATTCTATTCTATTGTATTCTATTGTGTTCTGTTCTATCACAGTATCACAGTCTCACAGTATCACCAAGGTTGGAAGAGACCTCATAGATCATCAAGTCCAAACCTTTACCAGAGAGCTCAAGGCTAGACCATGGCACCAAGTGCCACGTCCAATCCTGCCTTGAACAGCTCCAGGGATGGCGACTCCACCACCTCCCTGGGCAGCCCATTCCAGTAGCCAATGACTCTCTCAGTGAAGAACTTTCTCCTCACCTCGAGCCTAAATTTCCCCTGGCACAGCCTGAGGCTGTGTCCTCTTGTTCTGGCGCTGCCTGAGAGAAGAGAGCAACCTCCCCCTGGCCACAACCACCCCTCAGGTAGTTGTAGACAGCAATAAGGTCTCCCCTATTCTATTCTATTCTATTCTGTTCTGTTCTGTTCTGTTCTGTTCTATTCTATTCTGTTCTGTTCTGTTCTGTTCTATTCTATTCTATTCTATTCTATTCTATTCTATTCTATTTTCCAGCCTGGTTAGTTTTGTGATCCTGCGCTCAACGCCTGCAATTGAAGTCTCTTCTGGTTTGCGCTAGCTGCGTGCAGCCACCGTCGCCTTCGGGCCAGCGGAGCAGCGCACTCGGCGAAACGTCGAGCTCAGGCTTTTGTTCCGTGCCGCTTCCCTTCTCTTCAGGCAGGCAACAGCCCCCTCCAGGCAGCCTATTGTCTGAACCTTCGCCTGCTATTGTTTGCAGCAGCAGCGGTGAGCACAAGGTGCCCCCGCCTCTGCCTTTAGTTTTTAATCCCTCACAATGCTCCCTTCCCGATGAAATTAGCTGTGTGCGCTCCGATTGTCTTCTCCGAGCCCTAACAGCGCCAGCACAGAGGGAGAACAATGCCACGGCTTATTGCTAATTAAAATTGCAACAGAAATGATGCTTGGGTCAGGGGTGGGGGAAAAAAATGCAACAAAAAAAAAAACCACAACCCAGAGAGTTTGTTCTCGTTTTTTCTTTCCCAGCTAGCCCTTTGTAGCAGCTCTCTTTTAATAACAGGGGTTTTGATTTACACACAAAACCAAGTGGTGTGTCCTCCAGCAGTCTATCTGTGAAAGCCACAGCGAAACTCTACCAAGCAGAGCTCCCAGTCAGCTTTACAATGTAGGAACCATAATCACTGTATCTTCAGATGGTGATCTGCCCTTCCTCTCCCACATCCCACGGGCAAGGAAGGACCTCCAGCACTGCGGAGCAGCGCTCTGTCATTTGAGCCATACGATCTGGAAGAAATGCAAAGCTATTATCACCTAGCAAATACATCATCCTCCTGAAAAGGAGTGGATAAAAAAGAAAGGAGACTCTGGGGAATTAGGGACAAATCAACTTGACTTCAGTGCTCAGAGAAATCTTGGAACAAACAGTCAAGCAATCTGTCTCTTAGCACCTAGAAAATAGCAAGGGGATGAGTAGCATCCGGCCTCAATTTCCCAGGAACGAATCACATCCAGCCAATCTAATTTCCTCCCATGACAGTGTAATGATCCTTGCAGGTCACAGGAGCAGCAGCAGATGCAAGACAGCTTAACCTCACTAAAGCTCTTGCCATGCTCACGCGACATCATCTCCATCAATAAATACCCTAGCTACTTGATCACTCCGAGGTGACAGCTGATCTGACCAAAACTCAGTCAAATAACTGTGTTTAGCTGGCTAAAGTCCACTCAGGGGTCCCTACCTACCACATTTCATCTTGCTGTGTCAAACACCTCAAGGAGCTGCCAAGGGAGAGCAGAAAAGAGAATGAGACAGAGCCATCAAAGGAGTTGGAGAAGTGGTTGGTCTCTGGAGCAGAGCCAGTGCCAGGAAGGGCATGAAGGACACCTCCCCAAACCAGCAGCCAGACCATACACAGATTATTTCCCCATAGTACCAGTCTTGAGATGCAGGTGCTTAAGGGAATCTCCAAAGCATCAGAAATGCCCTCCCAAAGCCTTATTGAAGTCTGTTCTGACATCTGCAGGTCTTTTTGTTAAAGCTACAGGATGGAACTGCAGGCACTGATTAGGTCTAGGATAAAAGGTAGCAACGAAGTGCTCAGGAGCTTGTTGGATATAGTACCCTAGTGGAGAGCAGAACTGATCCTAGTTTTTAACTTTAAAGGGAAAAGCAGGAAGACTCAAATCACTGGCTAAAAATGCCATGCAGATTTCTGCAAGCTTCTCCAACCACACATATCAACTTTGGGACTGATGGAGAAAAGCCACTGCTGGATTGGAAAAGGGGAAAAACAAGGAAAGGTAGAGAGTTTTCAAAAGGATATCTTTCACATCTGGCATCAAGACACATTGAAAATAAAATCTGAACCCCCAGACAGTGAGATTGAAGTAAAATACCAACTCACATCCCTCCTGCACTCAAATCGGGAGCTATTGATGGCTTAAAGACCTTGCCTTAATTTTCTCCATGACTAATCTATTCAGTTTTCACTTAAGGAACCCTCAGTGGTATAATGAGACAGCTGTTGCCTTCTATCCCTCCCCCAGCTCCCCCAGCTAAGAAATTAAATTTAAAACCACTGCTTTAAATAGGTCTGGCACTGTCTCATCTCCTCTTGAGTTGCTCTGGGAGTATCTTACCCAAAAGTGCAGGTGTCAGGTCAATCAGAATTCACCCAGCTCTTCATGTCTGCCTGAGCTAGTGGTTTGTGAGGAAACAGAGCCAAGAGAGCCAATGGCATCCTGGCCTGGATCACGAACAATGTGGCCAGTAGGACAAGGGAGATTATTCTTCAGCTGTACCCTCCAAGATCATCCAGTCCAACCTAGCACCCAGCCCTGGCCAATCAACCAGACCATGGCACTAAGTGCCTCATCCAGGCTTTGCTTCAACACCTCCAGGGATGGTGACTCCACCACCTCCCTGGGCAGCCCATTCCAATGCCAATCACTCTCTCTGGCAAAAACTTCCTCCTAACATCCAGCCTAGACCTCCCCTGGCACAACTTGAGACTGTGTCCCCTTGTTCTGTTGCTGCTTGCCTGGCAGCAGAGACCAACCCCACCTGGCTACAGCCTCCCTTCAGGTAGTTGTAGACAGCAATGAGGTCTCCCCTGAGCCTCCTCTTCTGCAGGCTGCACACCCCCAGCTCCCTCAGCCTCTCCTCATAGGGTTTGTGTTCCAGACCCCTCACCAGCTGTGTCACCCTTCTCTGGACATGTTCCAGTATCTTAACATCTCTCTTGAATTGAGGAGCCCAGAACTGGACACAGCACTCAAGGTGTGGCCTGACCAGTGTTGAGTATAGGTGTGCTAGTTTGAGCCTAGCTAGAATGTTTTGATGAGAGGGGCTAGATAACAGGCTATGAAATGACCCAAACCATCACAATAGGGGAGGAATAACCTCCCTTGTCCTACTGGCCACACTGTTCCTGATCCAGGCCAAGATGCCATTGGCTCTCCTGCCCACCTGGGCACACTGCTGGCTCATGTTCAGGCTCATGTTCTGGCTCAACTAGTGACAGAACAAGGGGGAATGATCTCAAGCTGCACCAGGGGAGGTCTAGGCTGGACAATAGGAAAAAACTACTTCACTGAACAGGTTGTCAGGCATGGGAACTGTCTGCCCAGGGAGATGGTTGAGTCACCATCCCCAGATGTATTTACTGGCCACGTAGATGTGGTGCTTAGGGACATGACTCAGTTGCAATCTAGCAGTGATAGGTTTGACCTGATTCTATGATGTCTTTGCTCAGTGCAGGGAGATTGAACTGGATGACCTTTAAAGGTGCCTTCCAATCCAAAGCATTCTGTAACTCTGGAGTGTGAATGTGCCACAGCTTTCATGGGGGGACATTCTTTAGGGCCTGTGAGCTTAAAATGAGGTTTAAAGTGTGACCATCATATACTAGCCTGGAGAAAGCTGAAGGCTGAAACAGAAGCCTGATGTTGGTGGGAACCAGAGACATATCCATGCCTCAGTGCTCTAAGCTTTTGCTTTCTGGATTTTTCTGCATTACACACAGAGATGGTCTTAATCCAGTGCCTGAGGTGCTATTCTAAGCATCCACAATCCTGGATGGTCAAATTCTTTGGCACTCACTTCCCCCTTGTGTAAAGCAGGGATGTAAGTGTTGGCAGCCTTGCTGGAGTGATGTGAGTCAAAAAGCTCAGGAGTTTTGAGTGATATCCAATGTATACTGGAGAAGAAAGCAGATAGAAAAGAAAGGCTTTGCTTTGTGGGCTATGTATGGCCTTAGCAAAGCTGTTTTCCTGCTTCTGATCTCCTTCTCTTCTTTGCTGGACATGGAAACATGACAACAAAGTCAGGATAATACCTCCCGGAGGGAGATCACAGAATCAACCAAGTTGGAAGAGACCTCCAAGCTCATTCCAGTCCAACCTATCACCCAGCCCTATCCAATCAACTAGACCATGGCATTAAGTGTCCCATCCAGTCTGTGAAAAATAGGATGAGGGAGAAGGCCCCAAAAGTAAGGTAAATGTGCAAAACATTATCTGGGAGTCCTGAAGTTAATCCAAGGTGCTGTGGACTAAAGGCTTGTGCTTTGCTCTTGACCTCTACAGCGCGAGCTGCTGGCTGAGAGTGGAGTCTTGCTTTCCCATGGCCATCAGAGAGGGTGCAAAAGCTGTCCTGTAGTTTTTGAGAGCTGGCAGTTCAGTCAAATATGCCTTGGCAATTGCTCCCCTAATGATTCTGAAATTGGTAGCTTCAGACAGAAAATGATAGACATTTTAATGTGGCATGGGGAAAATATTCTTTTGCTGCTTGCTTTTACACTCTGACTGGAAAATCACATGAACAATATCAGAGTCTCTGCAGACTTCACCTTTTACATGAGCAATGTGTTTTATACTCTCACTCTATCTCCCCCTTTCATGCTGCTCCCCTCTCTTCCCCATGCAATTCCCTTCTTTCACTTATTTTTAACTGCCTTTGATCTCTCTGCACAGTGTCTTGTAGCCTGCCTAGCCCACTTTGCTGCTTAAGCCAAATCAGCTCCATTAGAGGAAATCTTGCTTAAAGGAAAGAAACACAGCATAGGGCAGTTGCACCACCACAGTCTATCCCCAGCTTTCTGAGAGGCTGATTGGAGAGCTTCTCTCTGGTTCTTGCCAGAGAGAGTGATTGGCATTGGAATGGGCTGCCCAGGGAGGTGATGGAGTAGACAACTCTGGAGGTGTTCAAGCAAAGCCTGGCTGAGGCACTTAGTGCCATGGCCTAGTTGATTGGCTAGGGCTGGGTGCTAGGTTGGCCTGGATGATCTTGGAGGTGTCTTCCAACCTGGTTGATTCTATGATCCATAAATTATGTGCATTGATGGTCTGCCAAAAAGGGAGCAGGGAGCAAATCCTGCACAGAAAGGTAAAATCATGAAGCTCTGCATTTGCATTTTGCTATCCTGGGGGCTACCTGATTGCCTCAGGGCTTGGCCAGGACAGCCAGGATGCATCTGTGCATCTCAATTCCTGAAGAACCCATTATTTCACCTTGGTGACCCTGTGGTCTACCTCCCTTCAGGTGCTCAGAAGCCCTGACCAACCCATCCCTCCTAGCCACAGGGAAACGTCGACCCTCCTTGACTTTATTTTGTTTCTGCATTACCAGCCCCAGTGCTCTCATTCCAATTTTGAAGGTTTATGGCTTGAGATGGAGCGTTACCTGGTGTGGGCTCTGTGGATAAATCAGCCACTGTGTCAGCACACCAAACAGAGGGATTTTACAGCTCAGGAATTCGAAGGCCAATTGCTCTCATTGTGAGACTCTGTGCTGTTGTATGGAAATCAACTTCACCATTCCAACACATTAATTAGTTACCTCCTTTGAGTCTGGAGAAGTTCTTTTGTCCTCTGATTGAAGTGACCACTCAGGCACCCAAGATACCAGAGTCCATGGCATCTCTGCCTTGGCAAAAGGGAGAAGGGTGTGAAATTTGCCATTGGAATGGGCTGCCCAGGGAGGTGGTGGAGTCACCGTCCCTGGAGGTGTTGAAGAAAAGCCTGGCTGAGGCACTTAGTGCCATGGTCTGGTTGATTGGCCAGGGATGGGTACTAGGTTGGCCTGGATAATCTTGGAGGTCTCTTCCAACCTGGTTAATTCTATGATTCTATGATTGACTTCACAATGAAAGGTTGTGGGTGCTGAGATTTGTTGTACTAATGCTTATCAATACCTAAAGGGCAGATGTTAAGAAGATGGGGCCACAGCCTTTGGTACACAGGAAGTTACATCTAAACCTAAGGAAGAACTCCTTGACTTTGAGGGTGACAGAGCACTGGAACAGGCTGCACAGAAAGATTGTGGTGTGTTCTTCTCTGGAGACTTTCAAAATCCACATGGATATGACCTTGGGCAACTTGCTGCAGGTGGTGTCGGAGGTGTTGAAGCAAAGCCTGGATGAGGCACTTAGTGCAATGGTCTGGTTGATTGGCTAGGGCTGGGTGCTAGGTTGGACTGGATGATCTTGGAGGTCACTTCCAACCTGTTTGATTCTATGATTCTATGATAGTGCTTTGTCAAGGGAGTTGGACTAGATGATAACCACAGATTTCTTCCAAACCCTACTACTGTGTGATTCTGTGATTCTGTCGATGTTCCTCAGGTGATTTTGACCAGTCAAATATTCCCTGGAATGAGAATAATTCATTGTGAGACTGCTCTAGGCTTAAACATCTCTCACTCTAGGTATAGAATCGAATAGAATAGAATCAACTAGGTTGGAAAAGACCTCCAAGATCATCCAGTCCAACCTAGCACCCAGCCCTAGCCAGTCAACTAGACCATGGCACTAAGTGCCTCACCCAGTGTTTGCTTGAACACCTTCAGGGACGGTGACTCCACCACCTCCCTGGGCAGCCCATTCCAATGCCAATCACTCTCTCTGTGAAGAACTTCCTCCTAACATCCAGCCTATACTTCCCCCCAGCACAACTCGAGGCTGTGTCCCCTTGTCCTGTTGCTGGTTGTCTGTGAGAAGAGGCTAACCTCCACCTGGCTACAGCCTCCCTTCAGGAGGATCTCCAGCTAGTGAGCCCTGGCACTTCAACCCTGATGCTTCCTCTTGGCAGTCCTCTGTGCAAGCACCATTTCATCTTCATGAAGCATAAGGAGTCCCTGAGAGCAGTATAGAACCAGGGAGTTTTTAAAGGCCTACTCATTTCCCAGTGGAGAAGGCCAGAAGCCTACAGCTTTGGTCAGATGATGGAAAACCTTGGATGTATTCCAGTTAGAGAAAAATAAAAACATCCTTTGTATCAGGGTATCTAATCCTGCTTAGGCTGTAAAGCTCTGGACGAACAGTCGATTCCACTTTCTTGTCAGATCCTAATCTGACATACTGATAATGAAGAAAGGGAGGAGAAATCACAGGGAGCAAATCAAGAAGAAAGCTGTGTCCTGGGGAGAAAGGATTTGCAAGAGTTGGGGGGGGAGAATGGCAAGATGAGGGAGAGGGAAAGAGCATGCACAGGCTTTAAAATTAAATTGAATATTGGGAGGTGGAAAATAAAATGGAGACAGGCTGCAGTGAAAACGATACAGGCTGGAGATGGAGAGAGACAAAGAATGACAGCAGATCAGTTTAAGCATGAAAGAATAGAAAGGAAAAGAATAATAATGTTGGCTTGTAAAGCTGAAATCAGATTAGAATTCCCTCCAGTGAATTAACTCTCCAGTAATACAGCACAGGGAGCTTTAAAGAGCTGTTGTGATTTCCCCATCGGGTGGCACTGGGACATTAAAGTGAGATGTGGTTGTGTGTGTGGTGTTTTCATTAGAACCCTGCTTACCTGCATGTTAAATCTCTCAGAGAGTACCTGTGCATGAGTGTTGTGGTAGGCCTGATAGGCCCAAAATAGGCTTATACTTATGCCTTGCCTAGGCATAGTTCTTCTGCTCCACCAGAGAGGTAATCACGGGAAATGGACACAAAAGAACCTAGTGCCACTACGTCTGGCCTGCCCAGGGTCCTGTGGTGTAAGGTACACACACTTAGGTTGTGCCTGCCTAGTGCAAGGCCTGTGCTTTTCCCAAATTAGGGAAAAGTGAGCCTGTGGCTTAGCCTGATATGGTAAGGTTTGGCTAACTGCCACCCTGATTGGCTATTCTGTGTCCAAAGGGCCATTAATCTCAGCCCACATTGATAAAAGGAGATAGGCAGGTGAACAACCTGCTTTTGCTTCCCTACTTTGCTTCCCTGCTCTTTGCCATGCTCTCTCTGCTGTGCCCAGCTGTGCTGCTCTTGTGCACTGTCTAATNCCAGCGGTGCTGCTCTTGTGCACTGTCTAATTGCTTGCCTGGTAAACTCCACTGCTGCGAGTTACCAGGAGCAGACCCTGGATGCCTGCACACGATCGGCATGTGGCCAGAGTGACATGGTGCTGAGACTGCACAACATCTGCCTTCTGCACCTGAGGGTCCTGCTTAGAAGTCCTGGACATATATGTACAGATCATCCAGAAGCAGCCAGGAGAACAAGGTCAGAGATTGTCTTTGTCCTTTCCCCAGAAGCTGGGAAGATTCAAGCCTCAACGTCCAACAAGACAGAATCCCCTGAAAGCATTTGGGCACTGTCTGGACTGTGGCTAGCCCCTGCAAGGGTAATAATAATAATTTGTGAGTAAAAGCTTCAATGCCTCTTTGTAATTCTGTACTGCCTACTGCCATAGAGCAGAAAGAGCTTGAGCCCAGCTACTGGGCAAACGGCATATTGACCGCAAGCAGCGTTTGAACGTGGAACCTTCTCTACCAGGTCAATTAATGTTCATATATTTTGCTGGTTATTACTAGATCTAGATATTATCCATAGAATGTTTGCATGGCTGTGTAACAACTAAACTATTATTAAAATTAGTGGTTGGGGATGGCAGAATTCTGAATAGCAAAATTAATAAACAGTATTAGTTTTGGAAAGTATCATCTCACATCAATTAATTTCCCCTCCCCAACAATGAGGCATGCTCTACAATTTTTCTGTGCAGCAAGAAGTTAAATTTGGGGTTTGGAGGGAGCCACATATTGAAAGGGATACTTTTGTGAGGGGTACTTTTGTGAGATTAAATTTGTGTAAACCACAACATGCAGAGTCGCCAGCCAAACTCCAGAGCTACTCCCCAGGACAAAACCAATGGGAAGCCAACCATCTGGAGATGGGTGACCTGGAGACCCCAAGTATTCCAGAAGTTGCAGGATCACTCCTCATCAGTTAGAATGTCCCAGCACTAAGATGTGTCACCTGAAGATCAGGTGGATCACAAAATCAAAGAATCACAGAATGGTGGGGGGTGGAAGGGACCCCTGGAGAACATCTAGTCCAAATTCTCTGCTCAAGCAGGGTCATCTAGAGCAGCCTGCACAGAATAGAATCATAGAATCAACCAGGTTGGAAGAGACCTCTGAGATCATCCAGTCCAACCTAGCACCCAGCCCTATCCAGTCAACTAGACCATGGCACTAAGTGCCTCATCCAGGCTTTTCTTCAACACCTCCAGGGACAGTGACTCCACCACCTCCCTGGGCAGCCCATTCCAATGGCAAATCTCAATATAAATCGAGCTAAGTTGCAAGCAGTTGAGCTGCTTCTGCCTCACTGCCTCTGCCTCACAGAACTGTCTCTGCCTCACTGTCTCTGCCCTGCTGCCTCTGCCTCACTGCTCTTGAGCAGCGTGTTCTGCTCTACCTTGTGCTTCAGACCAGCTTAGCCCTGATATTTTGGGCTTGAAGTGTCTGGAAACTTAAGTGCCTCAAGTTTCCCAGATGGCATTAAGTGCCTCACGACATGGCAAGAAGTGCCACCGACATGGTGCTCTCTGCACATTGGCAAGAGATCCTGCCTGCACCTCTGCAAACCTCTGTGCCAAGAGGAACCAGGATCAGGTCAGAGATTGTCTGCCTCTTTTCCAGCACCATGGGAAGATCTAGAAGCCTCTCAACAGTTCCAACATTGCCACAAAGGAGCCAGAGACTATCTTCAAACTTCTATTCCCTCGCAGTGAGTAGCACAGCCTTTCCCTAGGGCTCCAGGCTGCCTATCTGTAAGTGAGGCAAAGTCAAATGACTTTTCCAACTTTCTGATTCTCCTAAATGAATGAATTGCCCATAAGCATCCTTGGGAAGATTTTCCCCACCAAATTAGAACTAATTAGTGCATAGTTGTGGGTGGGGCTTTCTGGAAATAAAATTAACTACATATTTTATAACTCCTGCCTCCTTAATTGCCCCAACTAAATCAAGAGGTGACAACTGCAGAGAGCAATGGGCAGGACAAGTGACCCTAAATTGTCCAATGAGGGATTCCATCCTATGTGCATCATATTCACTGTAAACCTGAGGAATCAAAGAGTCAACAACTGTCCCAGCCATAACAGATGACACACGGTCAGAGAGCTGGAGAGATCTGCAGCAAAGTCAATTTAACTGGAGAGGATGAGGCTGATGTCTAAATCCTGTATATCCCTGGGAGGCCTGGGCAAGGTTGGAACTGTAGTTTTCCTTTGTTAGAGGCAGACTGTGGAACTGTGGGTGGTGTTGCACCATTAGAAACGAGAGCAAGATTTGGCTTTCCCCCACAGAAGTGACATTTGTGGACGACAGAGAAGAATTGACTCTTACAGTGTTTTGTGTGTGCCTTTTTCATGCCCCCCATCTCTTCTGTATTCAGGACACAAAGCAATTCCCAGTGTGCCTCAGATAAGGGCAGGCCCATCCATACCTCTGACACTGTTGTGATACAATGACAAGCCAAATCCAACTTTCTTCAGCAACTCTGCAGGACAGAGTGCCTGAAAGATGTATTGTTCTCTGCAGCAGCCCTAGGATAATTAACCCTGTCATTTGTGGTTATATGGAGTGCTTTGTTCCACCAGCTTCAGGCTCTGGGCTTTGCTATTGCTTCTCTTTGGTCATTTCCTCCCAGATCCTTCTATCTGCTAGGAAACAAGGTGATAAATTACTCCCTGCTAACCAACTCCCAGCATTTCTGCAGCACCTTGCAAAAAACAAGTTATCACTAGAGGAGCTGCAGATGATGCTGAACTCCAATTAGACCTCAAATTAGTTGTGCAGGGTGACATTTTCCAATCATGCAACATTAGCATCCTCCCTAATTATGAAAATGTAAAGCTAACTTCTGTTTCATAATAAATTAGCCTTGTTCTCTTGGTATCTGAAACACACAAGTATGCACACACTGCAATTTTCAACAGGGTCTTCTGCTTGTTCTTCTTATGTTCAGGAGCAGTCATCACCACAGTAATGTCCCCTTCCTCCTGAAAGTCAGGCATGAGGGGAACATGTCTGAGAACACTGGGCAGGGGAAGGGAAACCAGCAAGAAAATGCAAATAGATACTGAAGGAAAAAGACTTTATTAGCTTATTTGGATCACAGAATTACAGAACTGGTTTGGTTAAGACCTTTAAGATCATCAAATCCTGCAAGTAAGGCAGGACTGCCAGATTACCACTCCTTCGTATCTCCCAGCACCACATATACAGGTCTTTTAAGTACCTCCATGGATGCTGGCTCCATTACTTCCCTGGGCAGTCTGTTCCAGGACTTCACAACTCTTTGAGTGATTTTTTTTCCCCCCAATGTTTAGCCTGGAGAAGAGGAGGCTCAGGAGTGACCTCACTGCTGTCTATGACTACCTAAAGGGAGGCTGTAGCCAGGTGGGAGTTGGTCTCTTCTGGCAGGCAACCAACAACAGAAGAAGGGGACACAGTCTCAAGTTCTGCTGGGGGAGGTCTAGGCTGGATGTTAGGAGGAAGTTGTTGGCAGAGAGAGTGATTGGCATTGGAATGGGCTGCCCAGGGAGGTGGTGGAGTCACCATCTCTGAAGGTATCACANTGATCTTGGAGGTCTCTTCCAACCTGGTTGATTCTATGATTCTATGCAAGTGTCATGTCTCGTTTGTGTCTGTCTCAAAGGGAGGTCCGAGCCACAGATCCACATCTGTGCTAGTTTGAAGCTAGCTGGAATATTTTGGTGAGAATAGTTAGATGCTAGGCTGTGAAAAGGAAACAATGGGGATGTCTGCTGCACTCATAGGCTTGCTGAGATGTATAAAACCAAGAAAATGAATATAGATAACAGAGTTGCTCCCTGGCTTGGGCTGCCTCCCTTCTCTGCATAATCTGCTGTCTGTGTAACTAATCCTTCTGCTTCCTAACCCCTCTGGCTGATTCTCCAAACTCACCTTGAACATAAGACAAAGTCTGGAATAAGGTAGAGGGGTGGAAAGGAGGTGAAAGGGTGGTTGGGAGCCCCTCCTGGGGACTCTGGTTTCTGGGAGGGCTGTTGTGTTTCTGTGTTACTTTTTAACTTGTCTGTTTCCGTCTTTAGCTGTATATATTGTAAATACCTGCTTGTATATTGTGTGCAAAGCTTCATTCCTTAATTTCCAGCTGGGCTGAGTCTATTCTGGGTGATTTTCACAAGAGGAGTGGGGCAGGTAACTCCCAAACCGTCACAACCTCTCCAGCCCTCCACAGCTCCCAAGCTATTCTGTGTCACTAAG
This sequence comes from Tricholaema leucomelas, assembly GCA_013400475.1. Taxonomy (NCBI): domain Eukaryota; kingdom Metazoa; phylum Chordata; class Aves; order Piciformes; family Lybiidae; genus Tricholaema lacrymosa; species Tricholaema leucomelas. Next base: position 22,861 of record WAAF01013854.1, read on the forward strand.
AATAACAGGGCTTTCACAAGCAGCCTGGAAGCAGATGAATTTTCATCCTGGCTGGGTTTGTGTTATTGAATTACCAGGCTTGAGCCATGCTAAAGATGCCTGAAAAACAAGGTATCTAATTAGTGCATCTCTGCATCAGAAGTAATGGGGAGCTGCAGAGGGGAGCTGACAAGCAGCTAAATAATAGACTAACAAGCAGGATGGCTGGAATCTGTCACAGCACTAATGAAGGTCAGGATAAGACACCTGCATATTTTAAAGAATGAAATGTGTGCATCTGAAAACAGCCAGATGTGACATTGACAGAGAGAGATCATAAACCAAGTGCAATCACTGCTGAAAACTAGAGCCTAGGAACACACAGGGTGTATGGGTTAAAAAACATTGAAAGCCATTAAAGGACTGAAAGTAGACAAGGCTTGGGGTTGCTGGAGGAGCTGGAGAACCATTAGTCCCTGGAGTAGTCCAAGGGGGAAGATAGTTGTGCTCAGCAGTAGCCCTGATGATGTGGTTGATATTTGCCACAAAAGGGGGAAAGACAAACCGCACTCAGCTTGCCAGCTGTGGAGCAGGGGAGCAGCTGAAGGGAGAGAAGGGGATCTGCAGTGTGCATTCCTATCCAGTAACCTAATTCACCATGAGCACACTGCAGAGGCACTTAAATAGGGCAAGGGAAAGCACTGTGTAAGCAAGCTTGCTGCAAAGCCTAGGGAACGCAGCGGAGAAAAGCACAGGCAGTGCTACAGAGAGCAGGCTGCAGACAGCAGCTTCCCTACTTTCAGCTGCAGTTTTCACTTGGAGATTCATTTAGTGCTGGAAAAAAAGGAAGGGAAAAAAAAAAGTCAAAAAAAGTTATTTTGGTTCAACAATCAGTTGAAAGCTAAGCCTTTACTTTAGGAGCCCCTGGTGTTAAAAGGGTAATGTCCTTCCCAAAACTATCTGCTACTGGAGTGGGAATTGGGCAAATCATAGAATCATAGAATCAGCCAAGTTGGAAGAGACCTCCAAGATCATCCAGTCCAACCTAGCTCCCAGCCCTATCCAGTCAACCAGACCATGGCACTAAGTGCCTCATCCAGGCTTTTCTTCAACACCTCCAGGCACGGTGACTCCACCACCTCCCTGGGCAGCCCATTCCAATGCCAATCACTCTCTCTGGCAAGAACTTCCAACCAGCCTGTACCACAAACACATACAGAACAGTGTGGGTCTCTGCTGTAGCTGGTGTCTGTACTTTTCTCCCTACCCTGCTTCTGTGTAACTAATCCATTTGCTTCCTAACCACCCTGGCTGATCCTCCAATCTCACCTCGCATGTAAGACAAATCTGGGATAAGGTAGAAGAGTGGAAAGGAGGTGGAAGGGTGATTGGGAGCCCCTCCTGGGGACTCTGGTTTCTGGGAGGGCTGTTGTGTTTCTGTATTACTTTTAACTTGTATATTTCTGTCTACAGCTGTATGTATATTGTAAATACCTGCTTGGATATTGTGCTAAGCTGTAAATGTAGTTGTGCAGGGGGAAGCATAGGCTGGATGTTAGGAGGAAGTTGCTGCCAGAGAGAGTGATTGGCATTGGAATGGGCTGCCCAGGGAGGTGGTGGAGTCTCTGTCCCTGGGGGTGTTCAAGAAAAGCCTGGATGAGGCACTTAGTGCTATGGTCTGGTTGACTGAATAGGGCTGGGTGCTAGGTTGGACTGGATGATCTTGGAGGTCTCTTCCAGCCTGGTTGATTCTATGATTCTATAAAGCTTCACTCCTTAATTTCCAGCTCGGCTGAGTCCAGTCTGGTTGATTTCATAAGAGTACAGGGGGGTGGGTAACACCCAAACCATCACACTGTTTTTTTCACATGCTCTGAAACAATCCTGTTTTTATCTGCCACAGTTTGGGGGTTTGTTTTGGTTTGGTTTGCAGTGGGTTGTGTTGGGTTTTTTTTTGGCAGTCGATTCAGTTGCAGCAGCAAGCCGACAAGCATTTTGAATAATGAGTTTGTTTTCGGGGTCAAAAGGTTTTGCTTGCTCATCCTGGCTTTGGAAAAGGTTTTGCTTGCTCATCCTGGCTTTGGAAAAGGTTTTGCTTTGCTCATCCTGGCTTTGGAAAGAGCTGCCTTTGTGTTAGCAATGCCAAAAGGGAGCCGGAGCTGCGCAGCGCACTTGGAAGGATCAATACTTTAAGTGCATTAACACTGGTGAGTTGCAAATGAAGTTAGCGGCTGCTGAGCATCACTGATTTCACAGTGAGTCTCAGTTCAGTTGGTTAATTTCTCTGAAGGATCAATGCCACAGCTGATGGTTACTGAAGTCTCTTCCTTCAGCGGGCACAAGGGGGCTTTGAAACGAACTCTACAGGGGATCGCGAACCAACTCGTCCGTGTAAATAAGAGGAGCATGAGTGAGTAATTCTCTTAATCTGTCAAGACTAGCACGGCACAGGCATGAATCACAGAAGCTGAACTAAACCAGCTTCAAACTCTGGATCCAGATTTCACAGTTCCTCTCATTATGTGTGTGTGGGGGGTCAATCAAAACTGCCAGATCCAACCTCAGTCTAGCTTTCAAAGACATTGGACCTGAAAGCCAGGACTTCTACACAAGCAGAATGCAGATCTTGTAGGAAGTGGGCAAGTCTGCAAGAGTTCTTATTTTAAGGGTTTAAAACTTGTTAGGCAATCTTATGGAGATCCTGTAACTGTTAGCTTTATATGCACTGGTCTTCTTGCCACAGAATGATAGACTCATAGAATCATAGAATCAGTCAGGGTGGGAAGGGACCACAAGGAGCATCTAGTTGCATCCCCCCTGCCACGGCCACAGACACCCTACTCTAGATCAGGCTGTCCACAGCCTCATCCATCCTGGCCTTAAACACCTCCAGGCATGGGGCTTCAACCACCTCTCTGGGAAACCCAGTCCAGGCTCTCACCACTCTCATGCTCAAGAGCTTCCTCCTCACATCCAGTCTGAACCTACCCATCTCCAGCTTTACTCCATTAGCCCTAGTCCTGTCACTCCCTGACAGCCTAAAAAGTTCCTCCCCAGCTTCTTTGTAGGTCCCCATCAGATACTGGAAGGCCACAAGTAGGTCACCTCACAGCCTCCTCTTCTCCAGACTGAAGAGCCCCAACTCTTTGAGTCTGTCCTCATACCAGAGCTGCTGCAGCCCTCTGAGCATCCTTGTGGCCCT
>WAAF01013856.1:0-15135 GCA_013400475.1 Tricholaema leucomelas
TTCTGGTATTTGAAGGAGGCCTACAGGAAGGATGTCTACAGGGTAGGGACTATTGACAAGGTCTTGTAATGACAGGATGAAGGGTAATGGGTTTAGGCTGGCAGAGGGGAGATTCAGACTGGATGTCAGGAGGAAGTTCTTTACAGTGAGGGTGGTAAGACACTGGCACAGGTTGCCCAGGGACGTTGTGGCTGCTTCCTCCCTGGAGGTGTTCAAGGCCAGGCTGGATGAGGCCTTGAGCAACCTGCTCTAGTGGGAGGTGTCTCTGTCTATAGCAGGGGCTTGGAACTGGATGATTTTTGAGGTCCCTTCTGACATAAACCATTCTATGACTCTATGATCATGGTTCTGGCATCTTGGAAACCACATGCAGAGGGTTTTATTATCAGCCAGAGTGAGCAGTTCAGAGATTAATCTTCCTAATCAGAGGGGACTGTTGTGAAAGCTACTTCTCTATCCATCTTGCTCAAATACACTGCTGTTTGCAGAAGGAAATTTCCCACACTTTGCATGCCCCAACACCTTTAGATTCTGCTCCTGAACACATACATCTGGCTGTTGTTGAGGACATTAACAGGAAATGCACTGCAGGGAGCATTATTTGTTGTTTTGTTGAGCTATAGGAAAAACAAACCCACAAATAAATAGTAAAATTCAGATGACTTCAGGCTTATGGGTGTTGTTATGTAACCTTTAGATACTGGGGGCTGCATAAACACAGTGCTTTGGAAACATAATGCTTGAGATTCTCCACATCAACCTAAGAGCTGCTGAGATCAATCTGAAAGCTCAGTTTTGCTCTCCTATCGTAGTGAGATCTCCTTATTCAATCTTGATCCTCTTATCAGTTGTTATCCAAAGATGCTATACTGGGGTAAAGACTTAGCTTCTGGTCTCTGTGTATGACATCACCTGCAAAATTAGTTGTTGTTACTGGAGCTAATAACTTCATTCTTATTTCATGAAAACATTGTGTGCTTTTACATCTCTTTGGACTGCTTGTGGTTAGTAATTATTTTCCAGCATAGAACACATTATTCTTGCTCATGTTACCACCCTGAAAGCCATTAGACAGCCACACATTAGTCCATTGGCTCTCCTCTGCTCTATATACAGGTTGACTCTGTTTTCCTTCTGGGGAAAGAGGTTAGCAACTTACTAAAAACTGCCCATCAAGTAGATGGGATGAGACTCCGCAGGACCACGGTGCTTGTGATGTGCTTGGCCCTGCAGACTTCTCTGCACCCTCAGGAGGGTAGAAGACTGTAAGAATCTCCTTCAGAAGATAGGAAAACAGGTGGACTAAGATGGAAAAGATAGACATTGGCAAAGTCATAGTGTGTGATGAATATAAACGGATAAACACAGAGTCTGAACAGACCACGTTAGTGGATTGCAGTTGCTGAAGTAGTAGCTACCAGAACCAGAAGTTCCTGTCTTCTGCAGGTGATCTTTTATCTGCAGATGGTATTTTAGAGATGTGATCTTAAGCTCACAATCTAGAGTTTGCTTGGGACATGGAAAGTCTCACGCTGTGTCTGCAGTGTGCCAGTCACTGCGGACTCTACAGAACCTTGAATCTAAATGTCAGTGCCTGATAAATAACAAGTAATGGTCAGGTCCATTCCAGTTGCTGTTACTCATCTCCTGCAAAATGTCCTGCTTTTGGCAGCTCCAGGTGAAAATTCCCTGGATTTGTCCAAAGTCTAGGAAAAACACCATGCTGTCAGTGCTCTGCAGGAACAACCGAGATTTTTCTCCCCCATGCTCCAGTGCCCTTCCTGTTGAAGGGAGGGACCAAGAAGGTTGCTGCTATTCTTCAGTCTTCTTTACTGAAAGAGGTGGGGATGGTACATCCTTGCCTGCCTCAGGGTAAGAAGAGCCTGGTCAGCTTGCAAAGGATGTGCTGAAACAACCCAGCAGGAGATGAGGTAACAGGGAGCAAAAGTGATGTAGGAGTGGCAAAACAATATTGATCAAACCAAGCAAAAAACCTCAAATTGCTTTTATTTTGAGTTTCAGAAGCTTTGAGGCTTGATTATTGCTATTTATTTCTTGCCTGAATCAGGAGTCTGCATCTCCTGAGGTTGGCTATGGTACAATAATTCCATTTTAAAGAAAATATTATCCTAAAGGGGTACTGTTTGTATTAATGAAATATGAGTGTCTGCAGCACTGGAATAATCAGAAGTCCATTTCTAATATGAAGCATCAGATTGCTTTCCTGTCTTACGGTTTAAAATCTGCTTTCACAGGCACTGAGGTCCTTTCAGCATAAAATGTGCTGGAAAGATGATCTGTGGATGAGCTAGATGGTAGGATGGTAGGCTGTGCTGTAGTGCTCTGTTCCCATGCTTTGGTCATTGAAGACCTACTGCAAAGAGGAATGCTTTGGTCTTGCGAGGATGCAAGAAGCCAGTCCTTGATTGCTTGATCATTTTCCAGTGCTTGCCCAAGTGGGCCTACTACACTGAATGAATCACTCAGGTTGCAGAACATTTTTTGAGAGCTCACATTTTGATCTATGTTTATTAATCACAATCAAGGACTCAAGTAAAAAGCAGGCTTGACTTAGAATCATAGAATCAGTCAGGGTTGGAAGGGACCACAAGGATCAGCCAGTTCTAGTCCCCCTGCAATGGGCAGTGACACCCTACCCTAGATCAGGCTTCCCACAGCCTCATCCAACCTGGCCTTAAACACCTCCAGGCATGGGGCCTCAACCACCTCCCTGGGCAACCCATTCCAGCCTCTCACCACTCTCATGCTCAACAACTTCCTCCTTATTGTCAGAGTGAACCTACCCATCTCCAGCTTTGCTCCATTCCTCCTAGTCCTGTCACTACCTGATAGCCTAAAAAGTGATAGCTTTTGTCTTTTTTTTTTTTTCTGACTCAGATAAAATTATTCACAGCTTTATTGTTTTTAACATATCATTAAAGGACAGGAAATTATTTTCTTAATTAACAAAATTGATATAAAAAGTCTCTCCCCAGCTTTTTTGTAGGCCACCTTCAGATCCTGGAAGGCCACAAGAAGGTCACCTGGGAGCCTTCTCCTCTCCAAACTGAACAGCCCCAACTCTTTCAGTGTGTCCTCATAAGAGAGCTGCTCCAGCCCTCTGATCATCCCTGTGGCCCTTCTCTGGACACACTCCAGCATGTCCACATCCCTCTTGTAATAGGGGCTCCAGAACTGGATGCAGTATTCCAGGTGGAGTCTTATTGTTCAAGAAGTGTACAGCCTTAGTAAAACAAAGGCTCTAAAGAGCTGCTGTTTCTCTCTACGGATCCACTGCTGTAGATCTGCACAGCTCACCAACGTAAAAGCAGTTGCAGACAGTCATGCACTCACTGGTGAATTTACTGCTGTCCCATGTAAAAAAAATCATTGCATTGGTTCAAAACTCAATAGCAACTTGTACTGCATATTTTTAGGACTGAAAGGAAACTGAGCACCTAACCAGGGCTTTCATTACAAATTTGGGTTTCATCCCTCAGCTGAGTGTTTAGCCTGAGATGGTGACCATGTACATCTGAATGTAAGTGTTCCTCTTACCCATGCCCTTCCAGTCTTGCCCTGTGATGTTGCGCTAGGTTGGTTGGGCAAATCTTCAGTGATTGGTAGGCATAAACTCATTTCTAGTTTCAACATCCCAAAAATTAATGTTCCAAACTCTCTGCTTCTCTTTTGTAGGAGAAATATGAGATGTTTTACTGATTTTTGTCCTTATTAACAGAAAAGCAGCAATCTGATGTGATGAAACACAGTCCGCACCTGGCATGTAGGAAAGGTTAGTTTAAACTTTTAGCTTAGTGAATTCAAAGTGACAATTCCTCTTCTACAGCTCTAAGGGAGTCTAAGATTAACCTGCAGCCTGGTCATTATTTGAGTGAGGTAGGAGTCAGTCTCTTCTTCCAATTAACAACTCATAGGACAGGAGTAACTGACCTCAAGTTGCCCTGGGGGAAGTTTAATATCCTCTGATAGGTAATCAACCACTAGGGGAGGATGGAGATCAGGAAAAATTTATTTGCCTAAAGAATTGTCCAGCCCTGGAACAGGCTGTCCAGGAAACTTGTGGAGTCACCATCCTTTGAGGAATTCTAAAGATGTGCAGATGTGGTGCTGAGGGACATGGTTTGGTGATGACCTGGAATTGCTAGGCTTAAAGATTGGACTTGATGAATTTAAAGGTCTCTTGCAATAAGAATGATTCTCTGATTCTGTAAAATACTTGGTTAAGCCTGTGTCATAGAAGTGAGTTTTGACAGTCATCATTGTACTGAAGAAAAACCAATACTGAGAAGCAAGTATTTAAAGGGTGAAGCAGGGCTGGTCGCTGGGTGTGTTGGGTTTTGGTTATCAGCATGGCAGCCATTATGGGTGTAGGAGGACAAGGCAATGCTCACCAGAGGACTTTGCCCAAGACTGTAAGACAGGCTTGTAAAATGCACAGAGAAAGATCAGAGTAAAAACGACACTGGACAATACAAATTGTGATTCAGCACTGAGGCACTGGATTGCTTTTCCATGGAGGCTCTGAGAAAAAGATATCATCAGACAAACGAAAGAAAAAGAAGAAAAAGATAATTCCTGTTGTTTTTTTTTTTTTTCCTCTTAGATAAGAATATTCTCTGGTACTAATGGGTCCTTTTAGCTTTTGTCTTTTTTTTTTTTTCTGACTCAGATAAAATTATTCACAGCTTTATTGTTTTTAACATATCATTAAAGGACAGGAAATTATTTTCTTAATTAACAAAATTGATAGTGTTATCACTTCAGCTGTGTTAATTCTTTGAAAATGAGTCCTACTAATTCTTTTCTGAGGTGGCACTGGGTCCAGAGACATTATTATTAGCTCTACCATTTAACCCTTGGTAAATTCATCTGAATCTACAAATAATTGCAGCAATTATGTGTGGTCCATGACTGTGACTATAATATTTCATGCCTTGTGCTCTCTTGTCAAGCACATTAAAACATCACTGCCACAGTGACCTTCACAGAGGAATGTCTACAGCACCTAATGGTAGTTCAGTTCTGGCATTCCTATGGCTCACGCCACGTACTGCTCTTCTCACACAAGTAACTTTGCCTCTGTGCTACAAGAGGCTTTTTTCCCATAGTTGGTATTAATAATAAATAATAACACTTTCTCCACTTCATACCAGTTTGGCTGTTCCAGGTAGAATCACAGAATCACTGTGGCTGGAAGAGACCTTTAAGATCATTGAGTTCAATGATTATCTAACTCTACCAGGACCAGTGCTAAATCATGTCCCTTCATAGCACTTCTTCTATTCATCTTTTAAGCCTCTCCATGAAGGAGGATTCAAACACAAGTGTTGTGCCTCGAGCACAAGCCCTACGAGGAGAGGCTGAGGGAGCTGGGGTTGTTTAGCCTGGAGAACAGGAGGCTCAGGGATGCCCTTATTGCTGTCTACAACTACCTGAGGGGTGGTTGTGGCCAGGGGGAGGTTGCTCTCTTCTCTCAGGTGGCCAGCGCCAGAACGAGAGGGCACAGCCTCAGGCTGCGCCGGGGGAAGTTTAGGCTTGAGGTGAGGAGAAAGTTCTTCACTGAGAGAGTCATTGGCCACTGGAATGGGCTGCCCAGGGAGGTGGTGGAGTTGCCATCCCTGGAGCTGTTCAAGGCAGGATTGGACGTGGCACTTGGTGCCATGGTCTAGCCTTGAGCTCTGTGGTGAAGGGTTGGACTTGATGATCTGTGAGGTCTCTTCCAACCCTGATGATACTATGATACTATGATACATCCCTGTGGAGCCTGTTCCTGCCTTCAACAACCCTTTCAATGAAGGTTTTAATTTCTAAATCCAAACCTCCCTTGGTGCAATTTGAGGTCATACATAAAATAAATGCATCCCTTTCTAGCACACTAACACTAAGGATTGTTTTCTTGCTAATTTAGATTCAGGACCTCAGATTTTACTGTTGTCTGTCAATATGACTCATATATGAATATGAGCCAGCAGCATGCCCATGTGCATAAGAAGGCCAATGGCATGCTGGCTTGTATTACAAAGAGTGGCCAGCAGGAATAGGGAGATGATCTCCCCCTGCACTCAGCACTGGTGAGGACACACATTGAGTATTGTGGTCAGTTCTGGGCTCCTCACTACAGGAAGGACATGGAGGTGCCGGAGCATGTCCAGAGAAGGGCAACGAGGCTCATGAGGGACTTAGAATCATAGAATCAGTCAGGGTCGAAAGGGGTCACAAGGATTGTTCGGTTTCAACCCCCCTCTCATGGGCAGAGACAGCCTACCCTAGATCAGGCTTTCCACAGCCTCATCCAGCCTGGCCTTAAACACCTCCAGGAGTGGGGCCTCAACCACCTCCCTGGGCAACCCATTCCAGGCTCTCACCACTCTCATGCTCAACAACTTCCTCCTCACGTCCGGTCTAAATCTCCCCACCTCCAGCTTTGCTCCATTCCCCCCAGTCCTGTCACTCCCCGACAACCTAAAAAGTCCCTCCCCAGCTTTTTTGTAGGCCCCTTTCAGATCCTGGAAGGCCACAAGAAGGTCACCTGGGAGCCTTCTCTTCTCCAAACTGAACAGCCCCAACTCTTTCAGTCTGTCCTCACAGGAGAGCTGCTCCAGCCCTCTGAGCATCATCATGGCTCTTCTCTGAACACACTCCAACATGTTTACATCCGTCCTGTAACAGGGGCTCCAGAACTGGATGCAGTACTCCAGGTGGGGGTCTCACTTGGAGCACATGGTCTGTGGGGAATGTTTGAGGAGCTGTGGCTGTTCAGTCTGGAGAAAAGGAGGCTAAGGGGAGACCTCACTGCTCTCTGCAACTACCTGAAGGGAGGTTGGAGCAAGGAGAGAGCCAGCCTATTCTCCTTGGTGTCAACAGACTAGAGGAAATGGTTACAAGCTGTGCCAGGAGAGGTTTAGGCTGGATGTTAGTAAATATTTCTTCACAGAGAAGGTTCTTGAACATTGAGATTTTCTGCCCAGGACAGTGGTGGAGTCACCATCCCTGGATGCAAAAAAACAGATCAAAATGGATCACTGAAGTTTACATAAAAGTAACATTTTAGAGTCCTTGCCCCTGATATTAACTTTTAGGGGCTGTGGATCAGAACCTCTATGGCTTTTATCAGTCATGTAATACTGTGCTATCTTAAAAAGCACAAAACCCAACAGAGTTAGCAGTTCAAATGTTGGTTCCTGAGAGAATTCATCTGGGACAATGCACATCCCTTCTATTTCTGGACTCTGCTGAATTATTTAAAAGTTACCCCTCTCTCTCTTTTTGGATTTGGGGTTATGAGAGGAATAATTATTTTACCTTGTTAATTAGTTCCTCTTTCTTTTGTTTTGGTTTGGTTTTATTCGTTGAAAGTGAGATTTGGTTCTTGGACAGAGATTTTGGTGAGCACAACTTCTGCCTAATAGGATGATGAAAATGCTTTAAAGCCACAATCTAGTATGAAAATCATGTTTTATGTGTCACTGTAACACCTTTTGTCAGGAAAAGTTGGGGTTTAATATTCTTGTATCTGAAACTTAATTTGCCATATATGGTTTAAAACAAGAAGGAAAGTTTACATGCTGTTTGGGGAGTTAGACATTCATCTCCCTTTCCTTTTTGTTGAAAACTGCTAAGAAATGATGTCTCTGAAAGTCAAGGTAAGGTGCATCCTTCTCAGCAGACTGGCATGTAAACAGCTTGAATGAAGCAGCAAAATCTGCCACCTTGTATCAATCCAGTCTGATAGAGAAGGCTTCCTTCTGCTCCAAGGCTGTGATTTGCTTGAGGAACCTGCAGGGTTCTTTCCAAAGTGGATCAAAAATGCCAGTGTCTGGGCTTCTTGCTGGACTTACTGTATACAGAAGTTGAAATGTCCTCTTTAAATCCACTTCCCCCACCCAAAGTCTGATAGAGAAGGCTTCCTTCTGCTCCAGGGCTGTGATTTGCTTGAGGAACCTGCAGGGTTCTTTCCAAAGTGGATTAAAAATGCCAGTGTCTGGGCTTCTTGCTGGACTTACTGTATACAGAAGTTGAAATGTCCTCTTTAAATCCACTTTTGCCACCCAAACTCTTCTAAATTGGACATTATTGTCCTTGTGAGCTTCATGTTGACTTGAGTGGGAGAATTTAGTCTGGCTTAGGGAGGAACATCCACATAAATGTTTTGAGACTTATCTTTAGGAAATGTAGATTGTGCTGACAGATTCCACACAGATTGTGCTTTTTCTTTTGATCACTCTAAATACTACAGCCATGTGAGTGTTGTGAGTGCATGCAAGCTGGAGAACAGAAAATGATCTGGATCCTTTTAAGAACCTGGTGCAATTTAGATCAAGGTCTGTGGCTGTGATTAGATGAAGAGGATAATCAGTCTGATTATTTTGTTTCCCAGACTTATGCCTTAGTTCATTGTTATGTATCCAGCCTGCTGCACCATGGTTCCTAATCCAAATTTCCGTAGCTGCTCTGCTGTCTTTGCTTATTTTCTCCTTTATTGGAAAAAACAAACAAATACACAAACAATGCAAAACAAACAAACAAACAGCAACAAAAATGCTGAATTTTACAGACTTAGTCCTATTTGGAGCCATATGCATAGGACACCTTTTGCCTTTTGCCTTCTTCCATGCTGTGGTGGTTTGGGTGTCCCCTACCCCCCTCCCCCCACACACACTTTGGAAATCACCCAGACTAGACTCAGCCGGCTCTGGAAATATGAATGAAGCTTATATTTACAGCTGGCACAATTTACAAGCAGATATTTACAGTAGATACAGTTATAGACAGAAATAGACAAGGTAAAAAGGTAATAAAGAAACACAACAGCCCTCCCAGAAACCTGAGTCCCCAGGAGGGGCTCTCAACCACCCCCTCACCTTCCCCCTATCCCTCTCAACCTTACCCCAGTCCCAGGGAAGAATGGAGGTTCGGCCAAGAGGATTAAGAAGCAAAGGTGAATCAGCCAAAGCAAATGGAGGGTGAGGTTACAGAGTAAGCTGGAGTTCAGCCAGCAGCCCAAGCTCCCCAACAGGGGAAAAGCCGAGAGCAAAGCCCAGAGCGAAGAGAGCAGTGTGAAGTGACTTTATGTTTTGCTTTCCTTTTTTACACATCTCAGCAAGACTGTGAGGGAAGTACACATCACCATTGTTTTCATTTCATAGCCTATGATCTAATTCTTCTCACCAAAACATTCTAGCTAGCTTCAAACTAGCACACATGCTTAGAGTGGTAGTGGTGCATTCATAGTTTGATTCTCTTGAATAAGGCTTCATTTATAAGTATAGGTTGGTGTTATCTGCTATGTTTCTGGCCATACAGGGATCTCTGTCTTTAAGATGGAGAAGAGATAATAAAAGGGTAAAATAATGAAACTTTTTTTTCCTTGCTTAGTCTCCCTGCAATATTGGAATTTTAAAGGGTAAAATTCAGAACTTCACAAATTGTTGCTGGCCCCATGGAATGAGGCATGGAAACCTGGGAGTCAGGTGCTAAGTATTTGTGTGCCACTCCTGACACACTAAAGATTAGCAAGAACTGGTATGTCTGAAGGTCCTAGACAGACCTTGACAGGGTAGTTTCCAACACTGCAGAAATGTTTTTGTGTTATGCTAGAGTTCCTCACTTTACTTTTTCTGGGGGACTACTGCATAGCTGTCTGCCAGATTCTAGTTTCCCCCATCAGGATTCACTGTATTGATCATAGCACATTTGTAAATGGAAATAAAACTCAACCAGCTTGCTCAGATGGGATTATTATTTAATACTTCTGCTGCTGCCTCTTCTTCATAGCTGTAATAACTGTGTATAACCATAACCATGTAAAGCTATTTACATTAGGCCCCACCACCTCAATAACTCTAAGGAGAATTTATGGATGTAACTTTTTGCTTAACTGCAAATTTTGCAGAGCTGCCATCTGTAGACATAGCATCCCTCAGGATATGAAGAAATTGCAGGGACTGTCTTACTGATAATTCCTGGTTTCTTGGGCTTACAAGAAAAGTGCATACAAATAAAGACAAGTGCAGCATGCATTAAACACAAAGAACAATGAAGCTATTCAGACACAAAAATATTTCCCTGATTGATTTTTCTGTATTCTCATTCTTGGGTCTTACACTCAGTTGGAAATACGGAGCTCCTTAAGATACTCAGGGAAGGTGCTTCAGAAGCCCTGGCTTGAATGCCCCAACATGGTGATAGAATAGAATAGAATCAACCAGGTTGGAAGAGACCTCCAAGATCATCCAGTCCAACCTAGCATCCAGCCCTAGCCAGTCAACTAGACCATGGTGCTAAATGCCTCATCCAGTCTTCTCTTGAACACCTTGGACGTAGCACTTGGTGCCATGGTCTAGCCTTGAGCTCTGTGGTGAAGGGTTGGTCTTGATGATCTGTGAGGTTTCTTCCAACCCTGATGATACTATGATACTATGATACCTCCAGGGAACTGATACCCAGTTACTGCTCAGATCACAGAATCACAGAACTTTAGAGGGTGGAAGGGACCTCCAGTGAGATCATCGAGTCCAAACTCCCTGTCAAAGCAGGATCACCTAGGGTAGTTCACACAGGAAGGCATCCAAGCAGGTTTTGAAAGTCTCCAGAGAAGGAGATTCCAGAGATGGATTACGATGATGAGTGACGTTTGAATAAAGACCTTCCTGGATAAAGTAAGTCATGAAATAAATCATGGCAGGATGGTTGGATCCTGAAATGTCCTGGGAGGTGGTAGAGCAGAAATGAAGACAGAAGGCTGCATGTTATGTATGAAAAAACCTTTGCATCTTTGCATTTTTGGAGTGACAGACATGATCCATTGCAAAACCTGTTCTCTTTGCTTCTTTCAGACACCAACTCAGACATGAGTGGTATGGCATCAGATCACAACACTTCCTCCCAGGAAGAATATCTCCCCAACCATCTGCAGAAGGAAGACCCTTTTGCGTCCAAGCTTTCTAGAGAAGCTGACATCATAGCTGGGTTTTATTTGACAATAATTGGTAATTCATTTTTAATTTGTCTTTGAAATACAGCTGTGTCATTGCACTCACCAAGAGGGAAGAAGCTGTTGTGTGTTAGATATGTAATATCTGGAGAGGGCTGGGTGCTAGGTTGGACTGGATGATCTTGGAGGTCTCTTCCAACCTAGTTGATTCTATTCTATTCTATTCTATTCTACTCCTATTCTATTCTATTTGACTCCTATTCTATTCTATTCTACTCTACTCCTATTCTATTCTATTCTAATTACATACTTCTTCATATTGGAAATTAAAACCCAGGAGGGGAAGGAAAGAATGAGCTAGAAATACAGATCCAACAGTTTGTGCCAACAGACAATTCTGCTCCAGGTAGCCAGAAATGACTGGCAGCAGACCTTACAGCAAAAAATGAAGAAATGCTATTTTTTCCCCCACTGATACCTTACTACATTGCAGTTGAATCATTCCTAAACAGAAACTGATTTTACCCTTATGCCACATAGATTTTACAGCCTGTTCTCGAATTTTCTCTCATGTCCCATCCTTAGATGTCCTCACTGGAATTTTACTCATGTCCTGGCATCAGCTGTTCTCTACTACATTGAATAATATTTTATGGCTAACACACTCCTCTCCTTTATTTTTTTTCCCCTGGAGTCTTTTATCCATGCAAAGCAACTTTGCAAATAGAATAAATGCAATTATTTATTGGTTAGTGCTCACAGACGATAGCTGGAACTGATTTCCACTCTGAGTATTCAACTGCCAAGGAGATGCCATTAAACTGGAAAATATTGGTCTCCATTACTTCTAGGGATAAACCAGTCCTTCCTCTTGGGAATTTACCTTCTTTACTTCAAAGAGGTGGGCAGGGTTGTGGTTTTTTTGTGTTGATAGTTTCTTCAACACTGGCACTACTCTTTCTGGGGCACACTTGCTTGTGGTTTATGGCTTTTGTTCATGCAGCTCAGCTTACAGTTCAGCAGCCATTTCCTTGGCAAAGCTGAGCCAAGTTAACATAATTGTGCTATGCCAAACTGGGCTCTGGGTGTCAGTCATCTAGACACCAGGCTGAATTCAGCATATACAGCACACTCCTTGACATTTCTTTTGGTTTCAATTAATTCTGTTGTTCTGTCAGTTCTGCAACAAATACAAAGATCTTTATTTACATCTTCACGTTTTTCACTCACCGCTTTACATCCCCTCCTTCCTATGCTTTCTCACTGCCTTTCCCACAACTCATCTAAACAATCTAAGATTTTCTGCAGTGCAGCTCTCACAAAGGTTGAATAACACTTATTTCTTGTCTGTCTTCTGTCTTTGTCAAAAAGGAGATGAAGAGGAGCAGAGACAACAGATGATGCTGTATCTCTGCTGTTCTTACTATTCATGCACTGTTCTCTATGTGTACTAGCTTTTCACATACACCTATTTTTCCTGCTGTTATGCAGAGAGGTGTCTTCATTGAACTGTCCAGAACAATCTCCCCTCCAGTCTTTTTTCACTCAGTTAAATCAATTTAGTTTTAATCCCCCAAAATATGTCTGACTAGCTGAAATGAATCCTTCCAACATACACCCTGTGGCTCTCTAATATTGTCTGTATTTAGTGTAGATTTCTCCAGTCCCTAACTAATCCCTGCCAGGTGTGAAACATCTTGAAAACCACAGATAAAATCAAATTAAGACAAGGAACAGAAATAATGAATTTCAGCTGCAAAACCAAAAGATAACCATGAAGACCTAAAACTATATGAGCAGTGCAAAGAGTCTGAAATTGTAGTTTCAAAAAAAAGGGCTGATATTAATTTTGCTATTGTATTTAGTAAGATTCCCACCTTCCTGTGGGCTGTGGACTGGACATCAAACAGCCTGTGCTGGACAAGTTGCACCCAGATGAGTGCCAGGAAAGTTCAAGTCGTAGCTTTGCTGTATATATGTGTAGCTTAGACATCATATCCTATATTTTGCCCTGGTGTAGCTTAAAGTGGAGGTAAAGAGTACTGATTCAGGTAGTGAGATTTAAAAATGACAAACACAAAACACTTTGGGAAAATATCTTTTCCTCCTCCTTCTCTAGGCTGAACTTTGCCCCAACATCCTCTTCTTCATTGCTGTTGTAGGTCCCTTTTGTGAGGCGATGGCAGTGCAGGAGGCTGGGATCTCTGTCACTCCTCGCTCCTCGCCCTTCTACATCTGCCTCCTTCTTACTTGTCTCCTTTCCCTCTGTGTGAGGCCTCCGTGGGCCATAGTCCTTTTGGAGTGTTCACCTTTGGAGGTGACTCTTGTTTCCTGAAAGGGATCATAGTATCATAGACTGTTTTAGGTTAGAAGGGACATTTAAAGGTAGTCTAGTCCAAACACCCTGCTGTGAGCAGGGACATCTTCAACTAGGTTAGATTACTCAGAGATCTGTCCACATCACAGAATATTAGGTGCTCGAAGGAACTTACAAAGATCATCTAGTCCAAACCCCCTGCTTGAGCAGGACCACCTAAAGTAGGGAATGTTTCTAGAGATGGATCACCTAACACCTCTCTGGGCAACCTGGGCCAGTGTTTCATCACCCTCATTGTAAAAAAATTCTCTCTTGTATCTAGTCTAAATCCACTTTACAAACATTACCCTTTCTCCTAAACCAATAGGTACTGCTAAAAACTTTGTCTCCATCTTTCTCACAAATCTCTTCTAAGTATTGAAAAGGCCCAATAAGGTCTCCTGGGAGCCTTCTCTCCTCCAGGATGAACAACTTCAGCCTTCCTTCATAGCAGAGGTGCTCCAGCCCTCTGACCACTTCTGTGGCCTCCCCTGGAGCAGTTCCAACAGATTCATGTTTTGCTTGTGCTGAAGGCTCCAGAGCTGGATGTAGTACTCCACGTGGGGTCTTAGGGCAATTCTGTGCCTTGTCCTGTGTTTCCACTGTGAAACATTCACTCTGGGCTCAAACTCTTTCGAATATGAGTTAGTGAAGAAACAGTTTCCTTGAAGGAAACTGGAAACTCTGCAGTTTTTGGTACCAGTGTGATAAGTATCATTAATCACCCACAGCATTTGGACCTTTGGGTGGTTATATGGCAAAAAAAAATGTCAACCAACATGAACAGGCTGAATTCTACCTGGAAGTTGAAAATGAGATGTAGTTTACTTTTTTTTCTTACAATAGAAGCAAATTTCTGTTGTGAAATTTAAAATGTGGTATTAATATCTTCATTTTTAGAAATGTATCCCTCAGTCTCTGAGTATGGTATTTAATAAAATCAAGATTGGTCAGAGATTGGGGTCCTTGTGGTTCTAGATAGCTGAATTTCATTCTTGTGGATAGGGTGCGGGGTCGGGAAAGCCAAGAGACGATTCAATATGAGCTAGCTTCAAGGCAATCCAAAGCTTTAAGAGCATCAGGGTTCAAGTTACAAAGGACATACTTTCTGGTCAGGGTGAGTTTAGTGAACACATCCAGCATGCAATGCAGTACATCTAAAGATTGGAATTTGCATATTCCTCCCACCTGTGGTATCACTCAGAGCTAACTTCCCTCCTGATCTGGACACAGTCTCGCAGAAGCTGTTTATCAGAAGGGTCAAGGACACATTCCTTTAGCTTCTTCACACACAGAGCTGTGGTTTACTGCGCTTCCATACTCAGACCTCACGTCCAAGGCTTGATTGTACAAGCTTCTAGGGGCTCATGTTCCCTCTCCTTCAGCCAGTTCCCAACAATAGGGCTGATCAGATCGGAGGAATGATGAGATTTCTGTTGTGGACATTCAGTCTGCAACTGTGCGGGCTCAGGGGTTGAAGGCAATGCTCTGCTGCAGAGGGTAAAGTAGCATTTGTTGTGGGAGAGAGAAGTCTGCAGCAGATGTCTCTACAAGCTGCATAATGAGGATGAGATGATTATGTTTCTGAGGAAAATTTCTAGCCTGGGGACTTCAGGCTGAAAATGTCAGGGAATTTCACAAGAAAGATGGGATATTGCTGGTTGTAAGGAGATGTCTAATTTGATTGCTTCCTCTTTCTTTCTTTCTTTCTTTCTTTCTTTCTTTCTTTCTTTCTTTCTTTCTTTCTTTCTTTCTTTCTTTCTTTCTCTTTCTTTCTTTCTTTCTTTCTTTCTTTCTTTCTTTCTTTCTTTCTTTCTTTCTTTCT
>WAAF01013856.1:25491-40361 GCA_013400475.1 Tricholaema leucomelas
CCCAGCAGCAGAAGTGCCTTATCTATGTTTTGATTCTTGTTCTTGAATCATAGAATCATAGAATCAATCAGGTTGGAAGAGACCTCCAAGATCATCCAGTCCAACCTAGCACCCAGCCCCGTCCAGTCAACTAGACCATGTGCCTCATCCAGTTGTTTCTTGAACACCTCCAGGGATGGTGACTCCATCCTTGGAGCAGGTTGAGTTTGCCTCTGTAAAACTGAAAGAGTCAATTGGTCAGAAAATACTTTCTGTAAAGCATTCTTGATTGAGATACCCTGATAAGAGATCATAGCTTTGCTTTATCTACCATGTTGATCTAATAAAGCAACCATCTCTATCTTCCAAGTGAAGACATTTGCTTACTTGCTTTAGAATTCTTATACGTCTCAGCAAGCCTATGAGTGAAGTAGACGTCATTCTGTTTTCCTTTTCACAGCCTGTAATCTAGTTCTTCTCACCAAAACATTCTAGCTAGCTTCAAATTAGCACACTGGCAAAACTGTGCTTGCCTTTAAAATGGGTCAATTCAGTCCAGGACTGTTCTGCAGTTCATTCAGGACCCTTCTTTGGAAGAACAAGGGAAAAATCTGATTCAGGCTTGCAGGTTTATTTTTGCCATATTGTAAGGATCATGTAAAACTTTAATGTGAGTTAACACACTAGTAATTTTCTGTCTCAAATCTACAATGGAGAACATGATGCTGGGATATATATAAACAAGGAAAATAAGTATCCATCATAACGCAATTAAATTAATAGCACAATGAATTTCCCCTGAAAATAGATCTACCATAAATATGTCGACACAAAGGCTCCACAAAAGACTATGCAGCAGCCAGAAAATTTGTGCTTCACAGAGAGGGTGATTGGCATTGGAATGGGCTGCCCAGAGAGGTGGTGGAGTCACCATCCCTGGAGGTGTTCAAGAAAAGCCTGGATGAGGCACTTAGTGCCATGGTCTGGTTGACTGGCTAGGGCTGGGTGCTAGGTTGGACTGGATGATCTTGGAGGTCTCTTCCACCCTGGTTGATTCTGTGATGATTTTTTGCTGCAATCTTTCCTTATTTCGAATGAATGCACATGTGCCACTGTCAATTTGGATGCACAGTAATGGTCTGTCAATGGCAGCAGTGCAATGGCATTTGTTCTTCATTGTATGTCGTTTGAAGCTGTATCAGGCTATGACTCTGCAGACAGGCTGGTCCAGGTAAATGAAATGCTATGAGGACAGGCTGAGAGAGTTGGGGCTCTTCAGCCTGGAGAAGAGAAGGCTTTGAGGAGACCTTAGAGTGGCTTTGCAGTATCTGAAGGGAGCCTACAGGAAGGCTGGGGAGGGACTATTGACAAGGTCTGGTAATGTCAGGACGAGGGGGAATGGGTTTAAGCTGGAGGAGGGGAGATTTAGACTGGATGTTAGGGGGAAGTTCTTTACAGTGAGGGTCGTAGGACACTGGCACAGGTTGCCCAGGGAGGTTGTGGATGCTTCCACCCTGGAGGCATTTCAGGGCGGGCTGGATGAGGCCTTGAGT
Organism: Tricholaema leucomelas; assembly: GCA_013400475.1. Taxonomy (NCBI): domain Eukaryota; kingdom Metazoa; phylum Chordata; class Aves; order Piciformes; family Lybiidae; genus Tricholaema lacrymosa; species Tricholaema leucomelas. The sequence continues at coordinate 27,024 of WAAF01013856.1, forward strand.
AACCTGCTCTAGTGGGAGGTGTCCCTGCCTATGGCAGGGGGTTGGAGCTGGATGATCCTTGAGGTCCCTTCCAACCTAAACCATTCTATGATTCTATGAGTACAAAAAAGTACAAATTTTGCCCCAAACCAATTTTTGTTTAATATTTTTACTATATATTCCTATGGCTTCATTTCTTCCTGTTGCAATGAAGAGTGTTAAAATATTAGAACATGTTGCCTGGGGATGTGGTTGAGGTTCCATCCCTGCAGACATTCAGAATCAGACTTGATGTGGCCCTGGCAGCTGGCTCTAGTTGGAGGTGTCCTTGGCCAGTGCAGGGTAGTTGGACAAGCTGACATTTGAGGATCCCTTCCAACCCAATGAAATCTGTGAATCTGTGAATTTACTAGGAATGTAACCTAAGTGTTTGGTAGAAATCTGTATTTTAAAACATCTTCAGATTCTAATAGGGTACAAAATCCATTCTGTGGGTTAGGAGAAAAGAAAAAACAAACCCAGACACTGTACTAACATTTCTACTATCAATTAGATTCCCAATAGTTTTAGTTCTGGCTTATCCAGCAATAGAACAAGGGGACACAGTCTCAAGCTGTGCTGCAGGAAGTATAGGCTGGATGTTAGGAAGAAGTTCTTGACATAGAGAGTGGTTTGCCATTGGAATGGGCTGCCCAGGGAGGTGGTGGTGTCACCATTCCTGGAGGTGTTCAAGAAAAGACTGGATGAGGCACTTAGTGCCATGGTCTGGTTGATTGGCTAGGGCTGGGTGCTAGGTTGGACTGGATGATCTTGGTGGTCTATTCCAACCTGGTCCATTCTATAATTCTATTATTCTATTAAATACAATCAGTCTGCTGGAGTAGCTATACCCAGAGACTTGGTAGTTCATGCCTTATTGAATAAATGTATGCTCATTTTTTTTCCATATTTGTCTTGAAAGGAATTCAAATGGTTGACATAGAAGACAGGTCACATACCCCTCCTGGGTGCAGGCAGAAGGTAGACCTCATTTATCAAAGCTCTTCTCCATCCTTGTATTACAGCCATATGACAGATTATTGGTCCCACCAGGTTCTGACACCTTCCTGTGGGGTATCACCACAACCTAGAAGAGAGGAAGAAGCCCTGAGTTAGATCAGGTTGTTGCAAACTCTTATTTTCTGTTGCTAATTTCCTTCACTTCTGCCTCATTTATTGGTACTGCCACTGTAGTATGTGTAGGAATATATTCTCATAAACAAACCCACCTACAGAGATATGCAGAATTGCCTACTCCTACACACCATCAGGACCTAATTCAGTTCTGGAAAATTCTTCAAAGACTTTGCTTTTATGACCTTTGGAATCTGGATTTAAAAGCCCAAAACTCTAAAGGGCTTGTGCTTAATAATGTGGGTTTTTTTTGGTTTGATTTTTACAGTGCATCATTTTTTACTCTGCAGTGGAATAGGGACTGGGATTTTTTGACTGTCTGAGAAATATTTGGTTGGAAGAGGCTATAGAAGCAGGAAGAGGCTATAGAAATTAAAAGGTTCCTCAAACAAGCAAGAAAAAGGAAAAAATAAAACCAAAAACCCAAACCCAAATACCAAACATCAAATCCAGGGCATCAAAACCCAAGAGAAACCCTGTAGGAAATGTTTCCAGTTCAACTTGAGTTCATTTCAAGTATCTTGCTAAGACTTAAAAAGATGCACATCATTTAAAAATATGTACACGTTACTAAAACCAAGAGTTTGTATGTTTTGAAGTTTAAGTGGGTCATTTAGAAGCTTAAGAGGGACATTGAGACGCTGGAGTGTGTCCAGAGAAGGGCAACGAGGCTGGTGAGAGGCCTTGAGCACAGCCCTATGAGGAGAGGCTGAGGGAGCTGGGATTGTTTAGCCTGGAGAAGAGGAGGCTCAGGGCAGACCTCATTGCTCTCTACAANCTCCCCTCCAACGTGATGTAAAAGAATGATTATTTTCTGAGGGCTCATTTATTTTCCTCGTGTTTAGCCAGACCTTACAGTGTGTTCAAAGGTCTGATAGAACATTCACTAATTGCTGTTTCAAGTGAAAGCAGAACAAGCCCTAGAGAAAGACAAGAAAATTTCTCAGCACTTTTGTTCATATTTATTTAAAGTAAGTTATGATTTTTCTTTTCCATTCTAGGGCATGTTCCCTTTAATTCCTGGCTCTGTGCTGTGCTGTCTGTATTACACAAGCTCACAGAATGTTAGGGATTGAAAGGGACCCAAAGAGATCATCGAGTCCAACCCCCCTGCCAGAGCAGGACAATCCTATCTAACACAGAGCACAGAGGAACACATCCAGACAGGCCTTGAAAGGCTCCAGAGAAGGAGACTCCATGACCTCTCTGGGGAGCCTGTTCCAGTGCTCTGTGACCCTCACAGTAAAGAAGTTCCCCCTTGTGTAGAGGCAGAACCTCTTTTGCTGCAACTTACACCCATTGCTCCTTATCCTATCCCAGGCAGCAGTGAGCAGAGCCTGTCCCCCCCTTCCTGGCAGCCCTCAGATACTTATAAACATTTATCAAATCCCCTCTAAGTCTTCTTTTCTCCAGACTAAACAGCCCCAGGTCCCTCAGCCTCTCCTTTTAAGTCATGCCCTCCTGTCCCCTCATCATCCTCGTAGCCCCCAGCTCTGCCAGATTAACTTTTCTCTCTTTTCCTCTCACAAGGTGGCAATGTTGATCTGTGCAGGGTTCCTCATTGCCTGGATCCCTTATGCTGTGGTCTCTGTGTGGTCAGCCTTTGGACAGCCGGATTCTGTTCCTATTCAATTTTCGGTGGTACCAACTTTGCTTGCGAAATCAGCAGCCATGTACAACCCAATTATTTATCAGGTAATTGATTGTAAGTTTGCCTGCTGCCGATCAGGAGGATTGAAGACACTGCAGAAGAGCTCTATGAAGAAGTCAAGGTAATTTCTCCTTTGAGATGTAGGATGTCTTTAAGTACACAATGTTCCAAAAAGTGCTAAACTGAGATCTACCAAGGCACAGCTTTTTGAATCCTATTTCTTGTTTTTTTTTTTACCATGAGCTACTCAGGGTATTTCTTTTCATGGGCATTTGTAAAGTAACTCTATGTGTGGAAAGAGCATAAAGGAGATGGTTCTTAATTTTAGATTCAGCTACAACTCTGCTCATATAGGTAGAAATGACTTTTTTTTTTGGGGGGGTGGAGGGGTGTTAGTGGTTTAGGTTTTTTTTTTAAGTGGGTTTTGGATTAGTCCTGTCCTCCTCTTCCTTTTATTTCACATCAACATATGGCTTATCTCCAGAAGGTGTTGATGACCTTCATTGTCAGTGAAGTAAATGGGAGAGAATTGTCTTAATTCCTTACATAATAACCTGATAATACTATGCCTTTCATTGTCTTAATTCCTTACATAATAACCTGATAATACTATGCCTTTCATTGTCTTAATTCCTTACATAATAACCTGATAATACTATGCCTTTCATTGTCTTAATTCCTTACATAATAACCTGATAATACTATGCCTTTCAGCTACAGACTTATCACAGAGAGAAAATAATTCACTAATCACCCTGTAGGTACCACTAATACAAAGGAAACGACCACAAAAAAAAACCCCAAAGCAAAACCAATCAAATCCTAATAAACTCTTCTAAAGAAGCCTTATTTTATTTACAGCTCTCTGGCAAAACCTGTGCTTCCCACCAGTGTTGTTTCTGGAAACACTAACTGTGCACTTGATGGAAAAAGTCCATTAGTTCTTCCATATGCCAGACAAGTATCAAACTTCTGTGACTGCACAAGAATTAGATAATGATGGATGCTAAACTGACAGTGCAGACTGATACAGATGCCACAAACACTATTGTGACTGTGAATCCATAGAATTCCAGTAGAACAGCTTTCTTCCAAAACCCAGAATGTATGCACCTCTGTATGTATTTATTAGAGCCATAAAGGCTAGTTCCATCACTGTATTATTTCCTTACCTGTTCCAGCACCTATTGATGTGTTGTTCAGAGGGTGAGTCAATATCTTGAGCTTCCACAGCTTCCCTTAGCAGATTATTCCATATTCTTACACTCAAGTTTATCTTATCTGCAAAACATACAGCTTATGTATGTTGTGAATACTTAAGTGTGCTAGTTTGAGCCTAGCTGGGATGTTTTGGTGAGAAGGACTAGATGATAGGCTGAGAAATGAAAACAATGGTGAGGTCTACTTCCCTCACAGTCTTGCTGAGATGTGTAAAAAGGAAAAGCAAAATAAAGATAAGGTCACTTCTGCTCTGCACTTCGCTTGGGCACTTCATGCTGGGCTGCTCTCTTCTCCTTGCCTGCTGGGGAGCTCGTGGCTGCTGGCTGAACTCCATCTTGCTTTCTAACCTCAGCTCCATTTGCTCTTGTGGCTTCACTCATAGGCTTGCTGAGATGTGTAAGAATAAAAAGCAAAACATAGATAACACACTCGAGAGTCAGTCTCACTTGGGACTGGGGAACTGGCTGAGCTGCATCTTACTCTCTAACCTCACCCTCCATTTTGGACTAATCCACTTTGCTTCCTAACCCTCTGGCCAAACCTCCACTCTTCCTTGGGACTGGGGTAAGGTTGAGAGGGGTAGGGGAAAGGTGAGGGGGTGGTTGAGAGCCCCTCCTGGGGACTCAGGTTTCTGGGAGGGGAGTTGNTAAAAACCCTTCTGCACTTTTTGGCAAATGGGAGAAAAATCCAAAGTAGCTTTCAGTGAATCTTTGATATCTAGATTTGTATTTAACATCCATGTTATCATTCTGAAGGAGAAAGAAGGTTTCACCCAGTCCCCTATGCTGAATGCAAGCTGACTTTCCTAGGTGTGGTGGTTTGGGTGTTCCCCACCCCCCCCACTTTAGAAGTTACCCAGACTAGACTCAGTCAGCTCTGGAAATTTGAATGAAGCTTANCCTTGTTTTCCTTTCACAGCCTGTAATCTAGTTCTTCTCACCAAAACATTCCAGCTAGCTTCAAATTAGCACACTAGGACTGTGTGAAATAATCTGGAAATTTAACTTTCCAGAATCAGGAACTTAATTGTCAGCTTGGTAAGAACAGAATGATTGCTGTGCTTTCTCCTTCCTGTAGGATGTACAGCATATCTGCACACAGAGACTCAACAGCGGTGAACGAAACCCGGCTGGAAGTATGAAGGCTCATTGCACACACAGCAAATGAAAACCTGATTACCAACAGCCATACTTTCTCAAGTTCCTCTTTCTGTAAATAAATTAAAACATGATGCCTGTGTTATCTTACTCCCAAGTCCTCTGTACAGTGCACTTCATATCACTATCTGAAAGAAGCGATAGTCTGGATGATGTGTTTCCTCATAGAAAGGGAAGTATTCACAAAGGCCAATTCTAGTTTGGCAAAGCTGATCTCCCTGGATGCCTACTACAGGCACTAGAAAACTGAAGCATGAGAGAAAGGACAAATATGAGTCAGAGATTCACTTATCAGGACTCTTGAAGCACCCACTGGAGAAACTGTAGGCCACTGCTTATTTGTCATGAATATCACTGTAATGCATGGGACTACAAACTCATATGGATACTTGGATTTCAGTCCTTCAATATTCAGAAATATTTTGGGTCTGGTCAGAGGCCTTGAGCAGCCTGCTCTAGTGGGAGGTGTCCCTGCCTATGGCAGGGGGTTGAAGCTGGATGATCCTTGAGGTCCCTTCCAACCTAAACCACTCTATGATTCTATAAAGCAAGATCAGAAGGCCATGCATATACTACAGATGGTCAGTGTTTGTGAGGGAGTGGGGAAAAGCCTCTTGCTCAAATACTACTTTCATTTAAACAATTTGGAATCACGAATGAGTTTGTAATAAAAAACAAAAAAAAAAGAAGAAGAATCTAAAGGAAATCAGCCCCCATAGAAGCTAAAGCAATCAAAACAATAGTTTGCACATCATTTTAGTATTGTCTGGACAAAATTGTTCACATTGGATATTAGGAAAGGCTGAGGGAGCTGGAATTGTTTAGCCTGACGAAGAGGAGGCTCAGGGCAGACCTTATTGCTGTCTACAACTACCTGAAGGGTGGTTGTAGCCAGGAGGAGGTTGCTTTCTTCTCTCAGTCAGCCAGCACCAGAACAAGAGGACACAGCATCAAGCTACGCCAGGGGAAATTTAGGCTTGAGGTGAGGAGAAAGTTCTTCACTGAGAGAGTCATTGGCTACTGGAATGGGCTGCCCAGGGAGGTGGTGGAGTCGCCGTCCCTGGAGCTGTTCAAGGCAGGATTGGATGTGGCACTTGGTGCCATGGTCTAGCCTTGAGCTCTGTGGTAAAGGGTTGGACTTGGTGATCTGTGAGGTCTCTTCCAACCTTGGTAATACTGTGAGACTGTGATATTCACACAGAAGGTTATCAAATATTGGAATGAACTGCCCAGGGAGGTGGTGGAGTTGCCATCCCTGGAACGTGGCACTTAGAGACATGATTTAGTGGTAGCTGCTTAGCAGTAGTGGTGGGACTGCAAGTTCTAGCCAAGACTTAATGAGACCTCAAGTGTTCTGTGGTTCAATGGTAAACTTACAATGAAATATGATGGCAGTAGGCAGGCAGGTTTGACTTCTTAAATAACTGACTTGTTTTCATCTTGTGTTGCATTTTTCACCATTCTTTCTGTGATCACAATTTAATGTAAACTGACAAATCTTTCCTCAATTCTAAGTAAGGAACCAGCCTCAAAACTGGAGAACTCATGAAAAAGGCTACAACATAGACAACAGAGGAGTCTTCCTCAAAGATGTCTATATGCAGTTTTTAAGCACTAAGTCCTGGAAGGATAAGGATTAGAAATGATTTAGGAGAACACCAGCCTTGGTAAAATTAAGTTATTAAGTTTGTAGGTCCCCAATACACTCAAGAGAAAAACAAAAACAAATATTCCTGAAGAGTCCAGCAGAATAAAGCAAGTTAAATAGTTGCATGGGATCTGAGACATAATTATTCCTATTATGTTATGAATTTACTTTAAGGTAAATGAATCATTAAGCTCCAAAAATAAGCAGTGCAGCATAAGCAGATTTTAATACTTAAAATAATGATTTGGGTTTTGGACATAATTTCTTTGGGAAGAATGTCATGCTATATAAAATCACAGCAAATCAAAGAGTCTTCCACACAGATTTGTGTTGACTATAAGTTAAAAGAAAAGAAAAGAAAAAAAAGGCAAGCTAAAAACGTTGACTGTGATGGTTTGGGTGTCCCCCACCTCCCCCACACTTTAGCAATCACCCAGACGAGACTCAGCCGGCTCTGGAAATATGAATGAAGCTTATATTTACAGCTGGCACAATAGACAAGCAGATATTTACAGTATATACAGTTATAGACAGAAATAGACAAGGTAAAAAGGGAATACAGAAACACAACTCCTCTCCTAGAAACCTAAGTCCCCATAAGGGGCTCTCAACCACCCCTCACCTTCCCCCTACCCCTCTCAACCTTATCCCAGTCTCAAGGAATAATGGAGGTTTGGCCAGGGGGATTAAGAAGCAAAGGTGAATCAGCTAAAGCAAATGGAGGGTGAGGCTAGAGAGTAAGCTGGAGTTCAGCCAGCAGCCCCGAGCTCCCCAGCAGGCGAAGCAACCAGAGCAAAGTGACTTTATCTATGTTTTCCTTTCCCTTTTTTGCACATCTCAGCAAGACCATGAGCAAAGTAGACATCACCACTGTTTTCATTTCACAGCCTATGATCTAGTCCTTCTCACCAAAACATTCTAGCTAGCTTCAAACCAGTGCATTGACTTTTCCTTCTCAATGGTTCCTTGAAGGAAAAGCATATCCAAAAGAATTTCCATTCTTTTCCTGTTAAACATTTAATAGTGCCTTTTATCGTACTGTTGTTTCACAGTTGTGTTTAACATGTATTCCCTGCTATACTGAACTCAACTTCTCTAACTGATTTGTAGCGATGTTAATCTTGTTTTATACAATAATGTCATAAAGGTTTAAAGTAATCTGTTTGTTGGCATGTCCCAGCACTCCTGTTCAGCAGTGCAGGCAGTTGCTGTTTCCTTGAATGATATTCAGACAATAGTCAGCAGAAGTTGATTTCTGTTCTTGTGTTTTTAACAAGCTGAAGAGAAGAGAATATAGTGTCCTCCTCTGCAAAATTTTCGTAGTATCATAGTATCATCAGGGTTGGAAGAGACCTCACAGATCATCAAGTCCAACCCTTCACCACAGAGCTCAAGGCTAGACCATGGCACCAAGTGCCACGTCCAATCTTGCCTTGAACAGCTCCAGGGACGGCGACTCCACCACCTCCCTGGGCAGCCCATTCCAGTGTCCAATGACTCTCTCAGTGAAGAACTTTCTCCTCACCTCAAGCCTAAACTTCCCCTGGTGCAGCCTGAGGCTGTGTCCTCTTGTTCTGGCACTGGCCACCTGAGAGAAGAGAGCAACTTACCCCTGGCCACAACCACCCCTCAGGTAGTTGTAGACAGCAATAAGGTCACCCCTGAGCCTCCTCTTCTCCAGGCTAAACAATCCCAGCTCCCTCAGCCTCTCCTTGTAGGGCTGTGCTCGAGGCCTCTCACCAGCCTTGTCACCCTTCTCTGGACACGCTCAAGGATTTCAATGTCCCTTCTAAACTGGGGGGCCCAGAACTGAACACAGTACATTTTACAAAACGAGGTAGAACAAATACTAGAAGAATTCAGAGTGGCACAGAAGTTGTCATGCTACTTATACAATGGTTTGTGGGTTTTTTCTTTCCCCCCAAGTTCTGCTTCTATAGACCTTTCAATGTAAGACGAGTTCAGGTTTTGGTTTCAAGTTGCACTCATGAATTGATGCAGCACAGAAGGCATCCTTTACTGTAATTCCAGGACTGGCTATGAAGTCATTAACAATATTCCCTTCTTGCAGCCTTTATTATTTTCTTCTGTGGCCCTAAAATGTGGAATAGTTGTAGTAGAGTGCCACGGGCTACGATGCCACAGGCTTAAGTAGAGATGGGGAGACGCTTGATGCAAGCCAGTCCAATCTGTTCATTGCATTCCAAACATGTGTTTTTATACCTTTCATCAGAAAGCCTCAAATTGTATTTAACTGTAATTGGTTACATGTACTTGCATTAGAAATTACATACTAATTAGCATAGACATTCATCATATTCTCTCAACAGCACATACATTGTGTCTAAGCAATCCAAGTCAGCAGAGATAGGTGAAAACCACAGGCTCCAGCCTTACTTTAGTTTATATTTGTTACACCACTCTCTAAGGTCATCCCAACCTTCTATTTTATCTCAACTCAGCACTTCTGAGCTCGTGCACTCTCGCCTGTCCATGCCTTATGTTCCAGTATTTCAAGTTCCAATAGCTGTACCATTCCAACAGTAATGCTGCTGGTAAGAGTGTAGGAGTAACCCACAAGTGTGGCCAGATTACAGCCTAGATGAGTTCACAGTTTGTGCATTGTGGATGAATTTCTTGCTAGCAGAGGACACAAATTGATGAACATGAGCAACTCGTGCTGAGAACTGCCCTTGGGCTGCCTCGGGCTCAGGAAACCAAGCTGTAAACAATGAGCACCCCACACACAGCTGCAGTGGGCAGAGCTAGCCAGCGGCAGGGGGCTGGGTTAGCCAGCCCCAGAGGTTGACCCTCAGAATGTTATGGTTAAATCAGCCTATGTATGCCTCACATGTAACCCTCTACCCTCCACACGTACCAGTCTCAGTTGTGCACGCCTCTTCTAAGAAAGCATATAAGTCACTGTATCATGGAAATAAAGCAGAGAATGGCCACCTAATCACACTGATGAACAAAGAGTCATTTTATCCCAGGTGCTCCACTGGCAGTGCATGAACACTTCCTGTAACTTTAACTGCAGAAACTTTTCTCTCTCTCTCTTTTTTTTTTTAAAGACTATGTACTCTCTTTGAAATCACTGCTGGGTCATCCTAGAAATGGATATATATTTGTGGAGGGACTGAATTTTATATTCTTAAACACTGTAAAATATTTTTGGATTCCACTACAGGGAATTTACTTGATACATCTGATGTCTAAATAGTTCAGAGGTTTAGCAAGCTCTAAATATCTTCTGGAATAATGCAAAACATAGAATCATAGAATGGCTTAGGTTGGAAGGGACCTCAAGGATCATCCAACTCCAACCCCCTGCCATAGGCAGGGACACCTCCCACTAGAGCAGGCTGCTCAAGGCCTCACCCAGCCTGGCCTTAAACACCTCCAGGAAGGAAGCATGTTTAATAAGATATTTTAAAATCTGTTTGTTTTTATTTGTGCCATGCCAAATTTTGTTTGTTTTTATTCAGTGTCATGATTATGTTTGTTTAAAGATGCAGTTTTACCACTAGAACAGGACCTTGCTTTGTAAGAAGCACTATGACTTCAGTTTGAGAGGAGTTACAAACATGTTTATATTGAGCCTGTGCTCCAGTGAAAGATCTTTTCCTGAATGGTGGAAGACATAAACATTCAAGCATGCAATGCTGCAATTTAAATGTAGAATCTGAACCAAAGAGCTCAGAGACTTAATTCGATTCAAGGATAAAAGGGAGCTGGAGCACCACCTTTGTTCACCTGTATAAAGCAGATCACACAATTGGTTGGTGCTGTCTTTGGGATCATAGTGATAGAGGACTAAGGGGCATTATGGATTCCAATTTTCAAGGTCAACCATGAATTTAATTAAGTCTGTAAAGTGATGGTTCAAAAAGTAATCATTTGCCATTGATTCTCAGGACAGAATTTTAGCCTCTCCTCATGTCAAGACTGATAATTGATGATTATATGAAACTGAGACTTGTAACCTTGGTCTGAGGTGACCAAAAGACAGTGATTCATTTTGCAAGTTTCAAATGTATGTTGTTTTGCAATCTGAGACTAGCCAAAGCACCAGCAAAATAAAACTGCTTCAGTGTGAAGAATAAGTAAGGAATATGACTCTGAAGGTAGTTTTCTTTATTCCATTTTCAATATTTCAGATTCCTCATAGAATCATAGAATGGCTTAGGTTGGAAGGGACCTCAAGGATCATCCAGCTTCAACCCCCTGCCATAGGCAGGGACACCTCCCACTAGAGCAGGTTGCTCAAGGCCTCATCCAGCCTGGCCTTAAACGCCTCCAGGGAGGAAGCATCCACAACCTCCCTGGGCAACCTGTGCCAGTGTCTTACCACCCTCACTGTAAAGAACTTCCTCCTAACATCCACTCTAAATCTCCCCTCTGCCAGTTTAAACCCATTCCCCCCTTGTCCTGACATTACCAGACCTTGTCAATAGTCCCTCCTCAGCCTTCCTGTAGGCTCCCTTCAGATACTGGAAAGCCAGTCTAAATCTCCTGGTTTATATATTGACATTAAACCAAATGTTTTTCAATGAAATTAGTGCCACCAAGAATAATGGCTATAAATGGGTATCTTTTCTAATGTGCACATTCAGACTGAGCTGCCAGGAAGCAAACTACTACCTGAATTCCCTGTCAGTAGCTCAAAGGAAATAATTGTCACAGGTTAGGACTCCATTTAGATAACGAGCTGACCGGGGCATTAAGATTGCCCCAGTAACAGTAAGCCACTACTCTGCATTTCAAAGTTATAGACAGTGAAATTATGGAAAGTATGTGGATGTGGAGACTTTTAACTTGGCCATTCTCAGTTGTAGATAGAGTGTCTATAAACCTTCTTCAACAGACTTGGAAATCTGTTGACAATGTAGAACTATGAAGATTTACAGTTCTTGAACAGACACTTGAAGTAGGGGAATTAAGAAAAGTTTTATGACAGAAAGAGCTGAAAAAAGGAAATTTCTCAAATGAAAAGTTATGGTTGTGAGCTTTCCAAAGAGAACAGAGAGCATTTGTCCACGCAGCTGAATGCAGTTGTAGCAAAATTTATTTCTACACCCGTAGTAATAATGAAAAAAATCCAACCCAACAAGTGGTTTGTTAGAAATATTTATCATCTACAGTGCAAGATCACAGCTGGCAGAAGATTTTCTGCTTTGTGGTATCCAAAGGGAAAGAGAGAATTGATGCATCTTCCTATGAGGAGAGTATGATTAATGAATTGACAGTGAATTGCATTCTTTATTGGGATTTTCTCTCAGCTGACTGTGTATGGAAAATTTATTTTTGAGGAAGTCCTACCTCCAGCTTAAGGATATCTTGGGTGCGAGAATACATCTGAATTGCTCTTAACTGAGCAGTCACTTAGTTTGTCCATAACTCCATATTGTTGGTTTCATGATTGTTTCTACCTCTTCTTCTCACCAGGGAAGTTTCATCCCTTAAGAAAGCTGCTTTGACAGGCTTGCCCTGAGTAACAATCTCTTGACAGATGACCTTCACCACAACACCCATTTGTCTCCCCATTTCCCCAAGACAGATGGATGTTTGGCTGGTTTCCTCCACGTCTACACCTTTCCAAATTGCTCAAGAGTTTTTAGCTCCCGAGATCAAGGAAGACCACTAAGATTGCTGGAGAGTTTTTGCTGAACAATGAAGAGAAGAGGCTTTTATTATCATCATGTGTATGCATGTTATTAAGCCACTGTGCATTCCATGCTGATCTTTCTCTCATTTGCATGCTTTGATTTTCAGAATGACTTGTCTTCCCCTTAACTTGGCACTCAAGGCATACAGCGACAGAGCTGGTTTTCTAATCACCCAGCATGATCTTCACTTCTCCAGTTATGCCTTTGTTTTACTTTGTAGCTGCTGAAATGGGTCTCAGACCTATACATCAGAACAAAGTCATTTGAAAGGCTTAGTTAGGTGTTTTCATGCTTTCATTACTTCTGAACTTCAAGGATTTGTCACAACTATATAAAAAGAATCTTTGTCCATCACTGATTGTATTTTTGTGTCAAGATTAGGTAAAAAAGAATCATAGAGTCATAGAATGGCTTAGGTTGGAAGGGACCTCAAGGATCATCCAGCTCCAACCCCCTGCCATAGGCAGGGACACCTCCCACTAGAGCAGGCTGCTCAAGGCCTCATCCAGCCTGGCCTTAAACGCCTCCAGGGAGGAAGCATCCACAACCTCCCTGGGCAACCTGTGCCAGTGTCTTACCACCCTCACTGTAAAGAACTTCCTCCTAACATCCAGTCTAAATCTCCCCTCCTCCAGCTTAAACCCATTCCCCCTCGTCCTGACATTACCAGACCTTGTCAATAGTCCCTCCCCAGCCTTCCTGTAGGCTCCCTTCAGATACTGCAAAGCCACTCTAAGGTCTCCTGGAAGCCTTCTCTTCTCCAGGCTGCAGAGCCCCAACTCTCTCAGCCTGTCCTCAGAGCAGAGCTGCTGCAGCCCTCTCAGCATCTTCGTGGCTCTC
>WAAF01013858.1:0-11052 GCA_013400475.1 Tricholaema leucomelas
TGGTTGATTCTATTCTATTCTATGATTCTAAGTGCAAGGCATCAGGATTAGAATTTAGGAAGCTCATTCTTTCCTTCTCTCTGCTCGTGACTTGCACATTTGCTTCAGTAAATTACTTTGCCTGTCTGTGAATAGAGGTGTTGCAGAAAATCCCAGATCATGTGAAGATATCTTGGACAATTTTGAGTGATTTAAGTCAACCATGCTGAGGACTAGGTAGCTGCAGGATATCACCTGTTTTCCAGAGTACCATACACCCAGCAGAGGCTACACGCTATGCTTCATGCAGCACATGTGCTCTCTCAGCTCTGTCCTGTTACTGCTTGCCTCATTTCCTAGAGACTGGATGTTCTTCCAGCAAGTGACTGTCTCTGGGTGTTTATGCCATGTCTGGGCAGCAGACTTCTATCTGTCATATTTTGCATACTGTTCCTGAGCTGAGTGAGGAAACGAGTCTAATGCAATTTGAGTGGCTGCAGTGATATCTGGGTTCTGAGTTTGAAGAAATCAGTGTATGCTGCAAAGCAAGCTTAGGGATCAACCTTCAGGCAAAGTAATCTTCGTCAATACGCTTGACAAAACGAACAAAGGACTTGGTTATGATTAATGACTTTGACCCAAAGTTTCAAGTCCCTGCTCAAATTCAGTTATGTAAAATTGGGTACTTGTTTCCATTTTGAAAATGACTTACAATGAAACATCACTTTTCTGTTCCTACATTTCAACAGCTTGGAAAATGTAGTATGGATCCACAAATACTGCTGCCCGAATCACTGAGGTTGTATTGCATTTCTAAATGAGAGAACTGGTTTGAAATAAATACTTCTGTGATAGCGAGCTCACTGTTGAAGCTGTTACTTGAAGTTAGTACATATCTCTTCAGTGTGGCCCAGAAGGCTGGCCAGCCAACAGGGGATTCACTCAGATGCCTGACAACACAGACAACTGGTACTATTTGAGATGACCCATGACATGACAGCCTGCCTAGGCTGAAGCAACTGCTTTAGGAGAAGAGAGTTCAGAACCATGGCCACTGTCCTCCTCAGTAAACCCTTCTTCATGTTTTGTGTGTGACAGAGGGACCATCCCTGGGCTTCAGATTAGAGCTGCTTGCCAATTTTCCAGCCAGACATATTTGTCAGCAGGCATTGATCTGACACAAAACAAAGTGAAACCTTTCACCACTGACATCCTCAAAAAATTACTGGGAAATTCAGGCCTAGATTTCTGCCTGCTCTTTGGGCTCCCTGAGCAGCAGGCTGACCCCAGCAGTCTTTTGAGGGTAGTTCCTTTCTTCTGTGGTCTTCTTTGTCTTCAGACTTCACAGCCACCTATGAAGGAGATGACATGAAGATGAGGTATGGGTTCCTAGGCTCTCTGTGTGCTTGAGTTGTTTTGAAATGAAATCTGCTTTCAGTAGAAAGAGAAGGAGAGATTCAGCATTTGATATTCTCTCCATCTTTTTTTCTAACTGTCTCTGCTCCTGTTTGTCACAGCGTCTTATGCCAGGGTGCTGAGGGAAAAGCCTCTCTTTTTTCCCAGAATAGGCATGAATTATTCATGTTCTCAAAGCTCCTTTTCTTCAACACTTTGCTGTTATTTCTTTTTTTTTTTTTTTTAGTTTGAAAATTGCCTTGTGATCTTAATTGATCAATTTTCATCTTTTATTATATATTCATATCTTTGATTAAAAAATTATTTCTCTGTAGCCACAACATTGTCAGGAGAAAGACTTTACATTTTAACTGAGCTATTTCTGTTTCTAGCTGCTGTCTCTTTTAAAGATGAAATTGAAAGAATTTTATTATTATGGAATGAACTTATTAAAGAATTCTCTACTGTGAGTTGAGGATTGAAGAGAAATTAATTTGATGGTGCTGACTGGGTCTCTAGAGAGAACTGTATATTCAATAAAACATCTCTATCTCTTTCTGGTCTATAATCAAGGCAGAAATTGGATAGAAAGAGAATAATAGTGAGCTACATAGGAAAGAATAGAAGGAGAGAGAACACAGATGGAAACCAGGGCTTTTGAGTGAATGGAGAGAGGTCTGAAAAGCTATACTGACAGATGTTCTTACAGCTTTGCCTTCCTAGAGATGGCTGTTGGACCTGGCCAGTGATCTCACCAGAATTTATAATCAACTGTTCCAGTAATTGATCAAAAGTTGCTGAACACTTTGCTTTCTTTTGCATCATGGTTTCCTTTCTAGCCTTTCTTTTCATACTCACCATCTCAACAGATTACTCTTGGACTAAAATTGTTAAAGCAATGATCATGTTAGGAGGTCTAGACAGAAGTTACACAACAAGCACTGTGAGCACGTAGCCCATGTCTTCACCAGGAGGTTGCGACACTGGAGCAGCTGCTGTTATTTCAGTTTGGAGTCCTGCACTCAGGAGAAACCTGGTTTTCAAATACTTTGCTCCTTCAGAGATGATAGTGACTGGTGCTCTCTGGAACACATGTAATTTGTTTCTCACAAGTTTGTTTGCTTTAGTATTCATGGGAATGAAATCCCAGCCTGCTCCATTTCTGACACTTTCCTAACATTTCTCTGTCAAGGTGTCTTCATGTTTGCCTTTGTTCTTGAGAGTCAAGCAGTGCATTAAGGATGGCATGGGCGTCACCCCTGCATTAACTGCCAGCAGCTAGATCAAAGGCTTTGCTCTACCAAGCAAAAGTTATTTAATGTTCTCATTCTTGTTGCGAAGCCCCACTGTGCATATGCATAGTACTGTTCAAAGATCCCAGATGAAGAGGCAGAAAACTGTGTACATACAGAGTTTTTCAGTCCAGAAATAAGTCAGTAACATAATAACATTTGGAAAACACCACCAGAATAACTAACATTGAGAAAAGTAAACAAATGCTGGTGAAAGTGTCTAAATACTTAGGGCTAGGAGATGGCCAGGACTTGCTGTGTCTTCCTAGCTGGGGCTCTAGCAATAATGTGTCACTAGCCAGAGACATATATTTTCATCACCTGTGCCAGGAATGGCCTGATGGAAATTCAACCATTAAAACATCAAGGCCACAGAGAAAACACCCTGAATCCCTGTACCAGAAAGCCCACCTGATAGCTGCTTTACCTCGTCAGCCCATAAGCATATTTCCCATATGAACTAAGACATGCATGTCATAATGGATCTGAGTACATGAGGTAGGATCACCATTATAAAACC
The DNA here is from genome assembly GCA_013400475.1 of Tricholaema leucomelas. Taxonomy (NCBI): domain Eukaryota; kingdom Metazoa; phylum Chordata; class Aves; order Piciformes; family Lybiidae; genus Tricholaema lacrymosa; species Tricholaema leucomelas. The sequence continues at coordinate 3,187 of WAAF01013858.1, forward strand.
AGTGTCAATGTGTGTTCCCACAGCAATCTACTTAATATTGCCACTGAGGGGTGTTCCGCCTACACTTAATGTATTCTACATCACAAGTTGTATAGATAAAAGTGTATTAACATACTCTTCCTTGGCATTAAGCCATATGCCAGCTTACCAGGATGTCCTGTGTGCACATCTCCCTCTTTGGCACCCCTCATTTGTAACCCTTAAAATGTAACTGCAATGTTGGTCTTTGAGATTGCCAGCTGCTTCCTGGTCTCTTTGCTCAACCTTCCCTCCTACTGTGTCTCGAGATGGCAGCGTTCTGAAGTCATAAAATACAACCCAAATACAGTCAGCTGGTTAACTGGAGTAAGGGAAAGCAATTCCAGAGTATGCACTATTCTGATAAGATAGCTTGTATCACTTGTGCTTTTTCAGTCATATAGCCAACACTCAGCTAATAGATTTTGAAATATAATGCATGCCATCCATCCAAACTGTTCATCACACTGCTTGAGACATATATCATGGTCCTCACAATTTGCTGGACTGAAAGCAGTACTGGGAAAATGAATGGGTTGCAGAGAGGAATTACAGGATCTTACTAGTTTTCTGTTCAGTTTTCTATTTCCCATGGACATACCCAGCTGTTTTCTCAGGACTCTGGGCTATGAATACAGGTGAAGGCAGAACTGGATAAGTACATGGATGATGATGTAAAGCACCATGAAGCCATCACATGTAACCGATGCAGACACACAATTCATGGAATGGTTTAGGTTGGAAGTGACCTCAAAGATCATCTACTTCCAACCCCCCTATTAAGCTGTTGCTCCTGTTGTAGGCAAATGAACTGGATCTGACATTTTATGGCAGCAGGGCTGTAGGGACTGGCTGTTGTCAGCTAACACATTGTGCTAGTTTGAAGCAAGCTAGAATGTTTTGGTGAGAAGGGCTAGATAATAGGCTGTAAAATGAAAACAATGGTGAGGTCTACTTCGCTCACAGTCTTGCTGAGATGTGTAGAAAGGAAAAGCAAAACATTAGATAAAGTCACTTCGCTCTGGGCTTTGCTCTTGGCTCTTTGCCTGCTGGGGAGCTCGGGCTGCTGGCTGACCTCCATCTTGCTTGCTAACCTCACCCTCCATTTGCTTTGGCTGATTCACTTTGCTTCTTAATCCCCTTGGCTGAACCTCCATTCTTCCTTGGGACTGGGGTAAGGTCGAGAGGGGTAAGGGAAAGGTGAGGGGGTGGTTGAGAGCCCCTCCTGAGGACTCAGGTTTCTGGGAGGGGAGTTGTGTCTGTATTGCTTTTTTACCTTGTCTATTTCTGTCTATAACTGTATATACTGTAAATATCTACTTGTATATTGTGCTAGCTGTAAATATAAGCTTCATTCAAATTTCCAGAGCCAGCTGAGTCTAGTCTGGGTGATTTCTAACGTGTGGAGGGGCAGGGGACACCCAAACCATCACACACATTTTGTGACCATTAATGCTTAGTATTGACAAGATTATGTGGCGCTTAAAAATGCGTTAATCAGAATGGGTTCAGTGACAAGTTGTGATAGTTTGAGTCTCATCATATATATAGAATCATAGAATCAACCAGGTTGGAAGAGACCTCCAAGATCAGCCAGTCCAACCTAGCACCCAGCCCTATCCAATCAACTAGACCATGGCACTAAGTGCCTCATCCAGTCTTTTCTTGAACACCTCCAGGGACTGTGGCTCCACCCTACACTGTTCTGACCAGTGCTGGCTGAAATTTGTAACACTTAGGAGATGTTGTTGTGGTCAGTGGTGGTGGGGGCTGAGCTCACTTGTTTTCCAGTTTCATTTTTGTGCAGTGCAGTTGTCTTGTATGAATTTCATTTGGGTATTTTCCTCTTTGTTTTTCCTTTCCTCTCTGTCTTTTGGTGTAATCTGCTATCTCTGCAGTGGAGTTATAAATCATTTGGTGTAACTCAACTAAATTTCTTCACTTGCCTCTTTTTTTTTACTCTCCTGCCAGTCTGGGAGAGAGAGGGAGAGAAAAGGGAGGGAATAAATTAAAAAAAAGCAATGGAATTAACCCCTGACATAAACCGTGAAAAAACAAAACTAAACCACAAACTCTTTCAGTATATGTCTCAGTTTCCACAGTTTCACATTTCATGACAAGGGGAAATTCTGCTATGTTGATGACTTATTATTGATGAAGATTTAAAAAAGGAAATATCAGAGCTTCTGAAAAAAAAAAAACCAACAATATATTTGTTTGGGAATAGACTGTGCCAAAATAATGTCATTCAGTATATACAGACTACATTTTGCTTAAATAAACTGGTTACTTGCTCTCTTTTCTCTCCTTCTTCCACAGCCTACTTATGTAATGAACAATATAAAGATACATAATTTAAATCAGGCCTTTATATGCTATTGAAGAAGTCCTGCAGAAAAAATAGGTAATGGCAAAACAAAGCAAAAGCAAAAGATGTGATCAATACCGTAACAAGCAAAAGGAATTGCAGATGCAGGATTTCATTAGGAAAGAGTTGAGCAGAAATCAGTTACGTGGGTATGACAAAGGTATTAATTACAGTTGCTTGGATACTAATAATGCAATAATTTGTAAACAAAAATCCAATTAATGAACATCCAGTAAAAATCAGTTGGTAACTGAAGAGTGAAGAAGCATTGTGCAGTTTATAAGAATTCCTCTTAGGACAAGTCCAGACAGCTCAGGGGGACACAAAGCTGTTGTGAGGCTATTAATGGAGAATACTGGGAGGGCCAAAGCCCAACTGGAAATTCATCTGGCTCCGGATGTTAAAGACAACAGGAAATGCTTCTACAAACATATTTGCAACGAAAGAAGGTCTAAGGAGAATCTCTGCCCTTTATTGAATGCAGGGGTATGTAGTGGTAAAGGACAAAGAAGAGGCTGAGAGAGCAGAATGAAGCCCCCATAGTTCAAGAGGAGATGATTGGTGACCTGCTGCACCACTTAGACACACAAAAGTCAGATGACTTGCATCCAAGGATACTGAGGGAGCTAGAGGAAGTGCTCACCAACCCATTTTCCATCATTTACCAGCAATCCTGGCTAACTAGGGAGGTCCCAACTGACTGTAGATTGGCAAATGTGATGCCCATCTTTAAGAAGGGCTGTAAGGAGGGCCTAGGGAACTGTGATGCCAGGGAAGGTCATGGAGCAGATAATCTTGAGTACCATTATGCATCATGTTCAGGGTAACCAGGTGATCAGACCCAGTCAGCTTGTGTTCGTGAAATGGATGAGAGAAAAGCTGTGCATGTTGTTTACCTGGAGTTTAGTAAAGCCTTTGATATTGTCTTTCACAGCATCCTCTTAAAGAAACTGGCTGCACATAGCTTGGATGGGTGGGTAAAACACTGGCTGGATGACAGCACAAAGAGTGCTGGTGAATGGAGCTAAATCCAGTTGGTGAATGGCCACTAATGATGTCCCCCAAGGCTCAATGCTGGAGCCAGTTCTTTTTAATATCTTGTATCATTGATCTGGATTCAAGGAGAGATTCAATGAACCCTCAGTAAGTTTGTGGATGACATCAAATTGGTTTGGGAATGTTGATGTGCTTGAAAGTAGGAAGACTCTGCAAAGGGATCTGCGCAGGCTGGGTTGATGGGCTGAAGTCAATGGTATGATGTTTAACAAAGCCAAGTGCTGGGTCCTGCACTTGGGTCACAAAAGCCTCATGTAGCACTACAGACCTGAGGCTGAGTGGCTGGAAAGTTGCCAAGCAGAAAACAGCATGAGGGTCCTGGTTGACAGTTGGCTGAACATGAGCTATCAGTGTTCTCAGATGGCCAAGGGCATTCTGGCATGTACCAGGAATAGTGTGGCCCTCAGGAACATAGGAGTGATTGTCTCCCTGTACTCAGCACTGGTGAGGCCACACCTCAAAGACTGTCTTCAGTTTTGGGCCACTCACTATAAGAAGGACATTGAGCTGCTAGATCATGTCCAGAGAAGGGCAATGAAGCTGGGACAGGGCCTGGAGAGCAAGTCTTACGAAAAGCAGCTGGAGAAGAAGAGGCTGAGGGGAGATGTCATTGCTCTCTACAACTGTCCGAAAGGAAAGAAAATCATCATGGAATGTGTGTTCAGGCATTGCAGTAGGCTGCCCACGGATGTGAGCGAGTCACCATCCCTAGAGGTGTTCAGAAGGCATATAGACATGTCACTCTGGGCATGGTGGTGTTAGACTGACAGTTGGACTCAATGATCCTGAAGGTCTTTTCCAACTGAAACAATTCTGTGGTTCTAGGTTACTGATCCTGTCTGTCCATATATTATTCTGTTGCTTTTTTTATTTTTCAGATTTTCTTGTAGTAATGTGTAGATTATCACCTCCTGTGATTTGAATGATGTGTATTATTGCTGTCTTACTATGTCTACCTGCCACTTTTGGTATAATGCCTTAGAGCCTCAAACACAGTAACTTCATTGTGTTGAACATCATGACAAACTTCCTGGAGTTTATCTGTCAGGTATTCAGACACTGTCTGGTGACTTCTCTGGTCTGTTATCAGATGATTTCCATTCTGGAAAGCAGCTGACATCAAAGGATGGGGCAGATGTGTTGCTTGGACAGCAGGTCTTCTGCTTGTGGTTGTTTTCTTTAAGAAGGGCTTGATGGTTTCTCTTGATCTTATGAGGTGCCATTATGAATAGAATAGAATAGAATAGAGTAGAGTAGAGTAGAATAGAATAGAATAGAATAGAATAGAATAGAATAGAATAGAATAGAATAGAATAGAATNCCTGGCTACAACCTCCCTTCAGGTAGTTGTAGACAGCAGTGAGGTCTGCCCTGAGCCTCCTCTTCCACAGGCTGCACACCCCCAGCTCCCTCAGCCTCTCCTCATAGGGTTTGTGTTCCAGGCCCTTCACCAGCCTTGTTGCCCTTCACTGGACACCTTCCAGCACCTCAATATCTCTCTTGAATTGAGGAGCCCAGAACTGGACACAGTAAAAGAAGAGCTATGGGGATCTCAGGAAAGTCGGCAACAAGGAGTGAGGCTATCACTGCTAGAGCAATTCATGCTGCTCTTTATCCAGATGCTCATGAATTGCTCCAGTGGTTGCAACCTGCTGCCAACTTTTGCTTTCACATGATGTCTTAGGATGCCGGTGCACAGGCAGGATGTGTGGAGGGATCTCTGTGTTTGTGTGTGTTACCATTGCTCTATTGGTGTGTAGCAGATGCTCTTTGGGAAAGAGTCTTGATGGGGGTGTGTGTGGGTGGATAGACAGTGCTTTCACAGTATGTATCGGCATGTTCTGGAGCTAGAATCACAGTATCTTCTTTTCTTCCAGCATCTCAAAACAGGTGGATTATTCACTCAGCTGGAAGGTCAGGGTACTCCTAGTGTAAGGTTCTATTTTTACTTTAATTAAAACAGAAAACATGCCAAAACAATGATGAGATCCTCAAGTAAGGGAACATTAAAGCTTTCAGCATTAATTAAGCACTCAGAAGATGGGAGAAGACAATTAATCATACACATGCAGCTCTACTCCCCATTGAACTGGAAAAAATTGTTTTCCTTTAACTTAAATTATTATACACTAATTGCTTAGAATATTATGGTGTGTTTGTTTATTTTTTTCTTATGTATTTAGATGATCACTTTTAACAACAGGTGATAGAAACTAGACAGGGATTTTGGATTTTGCACTGAGCCTTCTACTCAGCATATTAGCCATGGTGGACTGGATGAAAAACAAATTAAATCTGTGAAAAATTACATGAGCTGACCTTAATGAATGATGACAGTGTCACTCTGCTTATAGACTGGTCACAGTGTGGCCATGGAAGCACATTTATTATTGTCTGAGCCTGCTCAATATTTTCTTTGTATTGAAGAACAGGAAACAATTTGCTATATAAAATGGTTTGGTAAAGGTCTGCTAGGGCTGCATGAATAGAACCAACAACTGACTTTCAACTCATACATGGCCTTTATATAACATAGCATTTTGCATAAAATAGAATAATTTCAATTGGAAGGGACCTATGATGCTCATGTAATGCAACTGCATGTTCAATTCAGGTCTGACTAGAAGTATGCTGTTAAGGGCATTATCCAAATGCCTCTTAAACACCCACAGGCTTGGGGCATTGACCACCTCTGTAGGAAGCTTATTCTAGTGTTTGGCCCCCACATTGGTATATAACCCCTCTGCTTGCATAGAATCATAGAATCATAGAATCATAGAATCATAGAATGGTTTAGGTTGGAAGGGACCTCAAGGATCATCCAGCTCCAACCCCCCGCCATAGGCAGGGACACCTCCCACTAGAGCAGGCTGCTCAAGGCCTCATCCAGCCTGGCTTTAAACACCTCCAGGGAGGAAGCATCCACAACCTCCCTGGGCAACCTGTTCCAGTGTCTTACTACCCTCACTGTAAAGAACTTCCTCCTAACATCCAGTCTAAATCTCCCCTCTTCCAGCTTAAACCCATTCCCCCTCGTCCTGACATTACTAGACCTTGTCAATAGTCCCTCCCCAGCCTTCCTGTAGGCTCCCTTCAGATACTGGAAAGCCACTCTAAGGTCTCCTCGAAGCCTTCTCTTCTCCAGGCTGAAGAGCCCCAACTCTCTCAGCCTGTCCTCATAGCAGAGCTGCTGCAGCCCTCTGATCATCTTCGTGGCTCTCCTCTGGACCCGCTCCAGCAGTTCCATGTCCTTCTTGTGTTGGGGGCTCCAGAACTGCACACAGTACTCCAGGTGGGGTCTGAGGAGAGCAGAGTAAAGGGGGAGAATCCCCTCCCTTGCCCTGCTGGCCACACTGCTCTTGATGCAGCCCAGCACAGGGTTGCTGTCTGGGCTGCATGTGCACACTGCCGGCTCATGTTGAGCTTTTCGTCGACCCAGACCCCCAGGTCCTTTTCCTCAGGGCTGCTCTCAGCCATTCACCACCCAGCCTGTATCTGTGCCTGGGATTGCACCGACCCAGGTGCAGGACCTTACACTTGGCCTTGTTAAACGTCATGAGGTTGTCCTGGGCCCACCTCTCCAGCCTGTCCAGGTCCCTCTGGATGGCATCCCTGCCCTCCAGAAAGTCAGCTGTGCCACACATACTTACCTGACATAGCATTACACAAATAATCATCTTGATAAATCCTTGGTGAGCATCTTGATAAATCCTGTATCTCCTGGGACATCCTTCCCACTGAATTAGCAAAAGCCCGTGGTATTTCTGATGCTGTAAGAAGATCCATGCACACCAGTCTCTGAGCCTGTAAAGAGTGCTGCTCATAAGAATATAATCATAGAAACTCAGCCAACAGACAGTTTTTTTTAAAGCATTTTATTTTTGAGCTGTTATCTCTAAGATTTGGGAATTATCAACACTGACATTTCTACTGGAGAGCTGTTGAACGCTGGAATATGATGTGCACTAAACCGTCACATGAAGTCGTGGTTTGTCTGGGTCACTGATTTTTTTTTAGAGTAAAGCACAACATTACATTAAAAAAATTTTGGATTCCCTCTGTAACGCCAAATAAGTTGTGTAAAATATGAATGTGTGTATTCATCCTTGTTCTGCTTACATTATTAAGATATTTATATTTACAAGGTCTAGTAATGTCAGGACGAGGGGGAATGGGTTTAAGCTGGAGGAAGGGAGATTTAGACTGGATATTAGGAGGAAGTTCTTTCCAGTGAGGGTGGTAAGACACTGGAACAGGTTGCCCAGGGAGGTTGTGGATGCTTCCTCCCTGGAGGCGTTTAAGGCCAGGCTGGATGAGGCCTTGAGCAACCTGCTCTAGTGGGAGGTGTCCCTGCCTATGGCAGGGGGTTGGAGCTGGATGATCCTTGAGGTCCCTTCTAACCTAAACCATTCTATGATTCTATG
>WAAF01013858.1:11078-44331 GCA_013400475.1 Tricholaema leucomelas
TACCATATATTTATATTATTTGTTATATATTATTATATTTATATTAATTACAATAACATATTTGTATTAATCATATTATAGAATAGATTTGTATTAATTTTAATTATTATATTTATATTTATTATACTTATATTTATATTATTCATGCTTACATTATTAAGATATTTGTATTTTATCAATGATATCATTAGTTCATGAGACTCAATCTCAGGATCAAGGAGTCATGCCCCACTTTGGGCACCAAATAAGGACTGTCCTGAGGTAATGTTCTAATGCCCCCTCTTCCCCCCCTGCTTCACTGACAAGGGAAAAAAAGCCTGGGAGGCAGAATTTTTAGTTGAGACGAGGACAATTTACTACTCTATTTCAGGGATATCAGATTACACAAAAGAGAACAGGAATGGAATAAAAAAAGTACCAACCAACAGAATCCCATCCGTGAACTGTGCAAATATGAAACTGGAACAAAATAGCTGAAGCCCAGCCCAGCAACAGGGGAAGAAACACAAATCCATACCCCCCTCCCCAGAACAGGAGTCTTTAGAAACCATAGAATGTGTTACAAGTCCTATAAATCCTGGCCAGTCCCTTTCCTGTCCTGCAGTAAGCATGCTGTCAACATAGTGTGGAATATACAATCCGCCTTGCTCTGTTGGTCTGTGCTAGTTGACGGGGGAGCTGGAGGGAGGAGGATGTCACCCCATCCCCTCACCCCCCCATCCCTGATCTCTCCTAGCAGTGCCAGTCAGCTTAAACCAATACAGATAGCAGCCAATATGTGAGGACATGGACTTCACCTTTTTAATGCCATCCTGATCCTGCAAAGTATTATGTGTGCACATAGCTTTGTATCGTTTGCATAGTCTACTGGGTGTGAATAGCACTCTTTTCCATAAGCTAAGGAAGGATGAAGGAGTAGTAGTAGAGTACTAAACTAAGGCAAACAAGCATTTTGTAAGTGTTTCTAGATCATATCTTACAGGGTGGTCATCTTCCTCAAAATAAAAAGTATTGCAGCAGTTACTCGGACCTGACCTTCTTTAATGCACTGACTGATAATTTGCTGGTGGAACAGCCCAGTGGATGGCTGAGCTGTCATATTACTTTGTTGGGTGGTATTTGGAAATAGTGAATAATGTTCCAGGTGAGAGGCCTGGAGCACAAACCCTGTGAGGAGAGGCTGAGGGAGCTGGGGGTGTGCAGCCTGTGGAAGAGGAGGCTCAGGGCAGACCTCATTGCTGTCTACAACTACCTGAAGGGAGGCTGTAGCCAAGTGAGGGTTGGTCTCTTCTGCCAGGCAACCAGCAACAGAACAAGGGGACACAGTCTCAAGTTGTGCCAGGGGAGGTCTAGGCTGGATGTTAGGAGGAAGTTCTTCCCAGAGAGAGTGACTGGCATTGGAATGGGCTGCCCAGGGAGGTGGTGGAGTCACCATCCCTGGAGGTGTTCGAGAAAAGCCTGGATGAGGCACTTAGTGCCATGGTCTAATTGACTGGCTAGGGCTGGGTGCTAGGTTGGCCTGGTTGGTCTTGGAGGTCTCTTCCAACCTGGTTGATTCTATGATTCTATGGAGCAGGATGTACTGTCGTTGTGCCATAACTGGCAGTAAAAGCTGGCTATTTGTGCCACTATATAGTATCACTATGGTGATATTATATTAAGGCTCTTTGCATCCTGTTGACATCAGTAGTTCTTCCTTCAGCTTAAATACTTTTGATCAAGGGCTTGATGTGAAGCATTTGTATTTGAACCACTGGAGCTCTGTGGATGTAAGGACCTTGATAGGTGCAGTAGTTTGAGGGATCCCAGGTCCCCCTTAAACAAAACCATGGGGACAGAGACCCATCCCAGGGGATTGTAATGTTGTTATTGTATTCCTTTTCTGATATCACAGCTTAAAAGGTAGTGCCTGACTTGATCTTTCCCCTTTCTCTTCCCTGCCTTTCTTGCTTCCAGTCCTCCAAGCAGTGCACGGTCTTATCTTATGGTTTGTGGCATATCTTATGGCAGGCAGGGAGTTGAGCCACTGAGGCCTTGTAGGCCCAGCTAGGGTAGGGGGAAGCGGTTCCGGCCTACCCTTAGGCCGACTGAGGGTGGAGAGGGTGAAGGATTCGAGAAGGCCAGTTTGGGCCAAGCGAGTGTTGTACTTGTAAATAGTGTATGCTCTTGTAAATAGAATTTTGCTTTAAAACTTCCAGTCAGTGTGCAGTATTCTCATTCCTACTCCTGGAAAGGGGTAAGAGTCGATTCTGTTCTCCAGAACTGGGTACGCTTGTGGCCCAAACTGGAACAACAGGGCACCTTGCTTCTCCAGCAGCTGACTTTTTGGGGGAGCGTGCCTGTAATCTGGCAGGGAATGTGCTTGCCTCACAGATACTGAGGGTGCTCTACCTGAGTGGCAGCTGGAGAAGTCATGGTTTGGGTAAAGCTTGTCTTGTTGTATGACTACATGGCTCAACTCTAACTTTGTTAGTGTGACCAAATGCCAGATGCATCAGATTAATTACTTCTAGTAAGTTGTATCACATTTATTGCACAGTGAGAAAACGTAGTAGTTTCTTTTTAAAGTATAAGAACCCTCTCAGGAAAAGCTCAGAATTATTTGGATTTTTATTTTTTCACTGAGGCACTGAGTAACCTTTTCAGTACTGTCTCATTTGTCAAGTGAGTTCTTCAGCAAAAGCCATCCTGTCAGATGCCACAAAGCTATGAGCAGCATTGATACTGTTAATGACTCAGAGAGTGGCTGCAAGGATTGTAAAATGGTACATTATTCTCTGGCAGGCATTGATTGTGATTACAGAATCATAGAATCATTAAGGCTGGAAAAGACCTCCATTAGCCTCACACTGCCAAGTCCACTACTAAACCATCTCTCTAAGTGCCACAGATACATATTTCTTGATCACTTCCATGGACAGCAATTCCACCATTTCCCTGGGAAGACTGTTCCAATGCTTAACCACTCATTCAGTGAAGAAATTCTTCCTAATGTCCAATCTAAACCTCCCCTGCTGCAACTAGAGGCTGTTTCCTCTGATCCTGTTTCTTGTTACTTGGGAGAAGAGAGTAAGCTCTACATCACTGCAACCTCCTTTCATGTAGTTGTAGAGAGTGGTAAGGTCTTCCTTCAGCCTCCTCTTCCCTATGCTAAACAAGATCGCTTCCCTCAGCTGCTGCTCATGATTTGTGCTCTAGACCATTCATGAACTTAGTTGCCCTTCTTTGGATGGTCTGGTAAAGACAAAACTTATCGAGTGCCATGTTTTAAATAGGGAAGTATTTGAGTGATAGCTGTGTTATCTTTCTGAATGCAAGCCAGAAATGTTTTGCTTGTCCTTAAGATGAAAGGAAGTATCACTTACTAATTTTCATTTAATACTAATGGTATGTCAGCCATTATAGATATTTTGCCATTTTGCTGTATGACATTACAGGACCTTGATACCGATGCACTGATTAAAATGTAATTCCCTGGTTTACCTGCCTGCTTGGACTGAACCACTCTTGTGGTTACCATGATCCTTTGCTTGTGTCATATTAGAATAGAATAGAATCAACCAGGTTGGAAGAGACCTCCAAGATCATCCAGTCCAATCTAGCACCCAGCCCTATCCAGTCAACTAGACCATAGCACTAAGTGCCTCATCCAGGATTTTCTTGAACACCCCCAGGGACGGTGACTCCACCACCTCCCTGGGCAGCCCGTTCCAATGCNTAGAGGAACACTTTGCAGATATGTTACAGCCTTCATTTTCTTAAGGCAGAGTTCAGACACTTTCATAAGTAACGAAACTGGAATTTTGATTTTGTGTTTGCTTTTGGGTTTATTATCTCTAACTATCTCTATTATCTCTATCTCTATCTCTAACTGAAAACTAAATCATTTATTTTGGATGTTTCATCTAACTACCTTTTGAAAAAATGAATGAGATTTCCCCGTGTGTCTATTCTGTGGTTTGAAGCTATCTCAGAATAGTGCTGTTGGAGTAATAGACTGCACTCTGCCAACGTAATCGCTGGCATTTTTATTTTTACCAGCTTGAGGTTTGCATAAGGACCATGAGTGTGCTACAAAACTGGGGAAGCTGATTCTTTCATGGTACCTGCCTCGGAATTGTTGTTGTTGTTGTTGTTGTTGTTATTTCTGCAGACTCCAGAGGAAGGAGCCTCTACAACCATCTATGCAGCAGTATCTCCTGACATGGAAGGAGCTGGTGGCTGCTACCTTTACAATGAGGAAAGGACAAAATCAGCTGACATAACGTACGATGAGGAGCTGCAGAGAAGGCTCTGGACAGAAAGCTGCAAGATGGTTGGGATTACCCATGGATCTATCAGAGTTCCCTAAAAGAAGCCACTTCCGGATGATGGGTAAATGAAACACATTGACAAACATCTTAGGTGAATTCTTGCAACGTCAGTCATCATATTGGAAATCTCTGTTCAAGTCCCAAAGGCAAACATGAACCCCTCGCTTCTTCACTTGAACCCCTAATCTGCTAGGGTGTTGGGGGGTGTGTTCCCACAGGAGGATGTAGTGGTTGGTTTTAAATCTAACCATCAGTTTTGTAAATCATGATGTTTCAGTCTGTGATTAAAATACAATCTTTAACCTTGTGCAGAGTTGAGTTGTTTTTTTTTTGTTCAAGAACAAAAAAACCAAAAACCTTTACTTAGTTGTGTTTGTGACATGTTGAACTTAAGCCAAATTGTATGTGTAATTTACTTACTATTTGCAGATTTTTTTCCTTAAGGTTGTTTAATCTTTAAAAGGTTTAATAATGAATGTTAGCTTGTTCGAATGCAGACATTCATGGTCACTGTGTCATTTCTATCATAATGTTAGTTTTGTATGTCAGCTTTTATCCAGAAGTATTGACTGAAGGTCAGAATCCAAAAAAGCATAAAGATAAGATCTTCAGAGAGGCTGCTAAATTCAGTTGTTTTGGATTTGGGTTCAGCTGTCTTTTAAAGATGAGCCATAAGAATGAGGAAGAGATCAAATGAAATAATGATGCCACTGGTTTTGGCAGAGGGTGCAGTTGGCCTGTTGTCTCAGCAGTGGGACAGGAGGACTTGTCCCCTTTTCTCCTGAACTCTTGTAAACTTACATCCACAACTTCTTTAACAACAAGATTCACATAGCTACTGCATAAAAAATCATCTCCTTTCATTGTTTTTGAGCCTAGTTGATAGGACTTTCGAAACTAGAGTTCATGGTTTAGAGGAGACAACAAACAATGCCAGTCTACTTTTTCCATATTGCTAAAGAGTTTGGAGACTTCAAACGTGTCTCTTGTAAACTTCTCTCTTTGTCACGTTGAAGAGTAGCTCCTGCCTACTCATCTGACTTGCATAGCAGTTACAGGATATTTCCCCTTTTGTTACACATTTCTTTCCTAAAAAATCCTAACAGATGTTTTGTGTTTAATTTGACTTGACTGTCTCCAAATGTGAAGCTCTTTTGTAAAGAGATTACTTTTTGTAAAGCCTAAGTTTTCTCTTTGAGTGGAGTAGTGGCCAGCTCAGATGCCATTGGTTTTAAGCACAGTTCAGTGTGTTCAGTAACTCTACTTGCATCTACCAAGGTGAAACATCAGGAATGATGTTCATACACATGGAGTAAAGAACAAAACAGACTCGTGGAATATAAAGATACCCTGAGTTTCCATGAACTCAGATAACTAAAAGGAAAAATATGAATTGAAGATACACACAACATTTTGATGAGGTAGATGACAAACCATATGAATAATTTACAGAGAAACTTCTGCTGGAAACTTCAGTCAATATTAGAAGTCTCCTTAGAATGTCTGAAAGACTCTGGAGAGGTCTGATAGTGGCATTCTCGTACATGAAACAGGCCTACAAGAAAGATGGGGAGGGACTTTTTATCATGGAGTGTAGTGAGAAGAAGGGTAATGGTTTCAAACCGAAAGAGTATAGATTTAGATTAGATAGCAGGAAGAAGTTATTTGCTGCAAGGATGGTGACACATTGGAACAGATTGTCTGGAGAACTTGTGGATATCCTGCCTCTGGAAATGTTCAAGGCCCTGTTGGACAGACTTTGCAAAACTTTGTGTGGTGGAAGGTGCCCCTGCAAGGAGGTTAGAATCACACAGGAGGCTGGAATCGCACAGTCTTTAAGGTCCTTTCCAACCCAAACCATTCTGTGATACTGTGATCTCTCTTCAGTGAGAGAAACTTTCCAAGCATAAACTCTGTAACTAGGCAGCCTGAACTCCTTCTGTTAATGGAGTAATTTCTACCCTACTCCCAGGTCATTAATGTAGATGTCATCTGAAAAATAATCCTATAAAAGTGCTTGCATTTTCTTTTTTTAAGATATAGACAGCAATAGGGGAATATAAAGCTTATATTCACTTTGAGGCACTGGAAATCATTGCATGACAGAACTAAGTGAAAGCACAGAGTTGTGCTTTTATTTGCAGCAGTCTAGAAACAATATGAACATGTTCCTAGGCATTGAACCCTGGACTAATACAGCTTTTGGGCTTTTTAGCTCAAACTAAGTACTTCACTGACCATGTATCCAGCCTTTGGTTCAGAGAGAGAGCACATCTAACTGAAAGAAAGCATGCTAATGTGCCCAGAGACTAGCAAGGAAATGCAAAGACAGAAAAAAAGAGGATGAAAAAAAATGCAGATGGGAATGAAAATTATAAAAAAAGTCTGCAGTAGAGCATATGTCCTCTATGAATTAAGCCATGCATGATTTATTCTTGGCTTCCTAGAGTTAGTATATACAAGGGTGAGCAGCAGGAAATGTATTACTCAGTCACTATAGCACTTTCTCCTTTTTTTGGTAAGTGAATGTTGTGCTTGTGAAATGTGCCAGACTGACACTCTGGGAACTAAATTCTTCTGTTTATTCACGGATCATGCACAGGATGCAGTAAGCCTGCCAGGCAGCCAACGTTTTGATGTTACCATAGCATTCCCACAGAACATCACTGCTGCTAGAAGTGTGTCCACGATTAGTCAAAATAGATGGAATGAAATTACCTTCAGGTTTAACTCTCTCAAAGATTCACAATATTTGCAAAACCAGTTTAAAAGTGACAGAGATTTGTAAATTGCAAAGGGTAAAGAGAGCTAATCATGCTTGCAGTGCAATCTGAACCACTGCATAAGTGGTCTTCATCCAGCGAAATCTGTTTTAAACGCCAAAAAACCTGGCCTGTGAGAACCGAGAACAAAGATTGTGCCTGCATGAGGAGGGGGGAAAGTGTCCTAAAGCCAGGGATTTCTGGAACAATGCAATTCAACTACCTGAAGGGTGGTTGTAGCCAGGTGGGGGTTGATCTCTGCCAGGCAACCAGCAACAGAACAAGGGGACACAGCCTCAGGTTGTGCCGGGGGAGGTATAGGCTGGATGTTAGGAGGAAGTTGTTGCCGGAGAGAGTGATTGGCACTGGAATGGGCTGCCCAGGGAGGTGGGCACCTCCCTGGAGGTGTTGAAGAAAAGACTGGATGAGGCACTTAGTGCTATGGTCTAGTTGACTGAATAGGGCTGGGTGCTAGGTTGGACTGGATGATCTTGGAGGTCTCTTGCAACCTGGTTGATTCTATTCAGTGAAGACAGTTTTTGAGCTAGTTGCAGAAGAGTAATCTCAGGAACTAAAAGCAGAAAACTGTAAGTTCTGCAATGTCACATAAGGATGTGAATTCATCTTGGGCAAGATCCAGTGTTATCAAAAAGTGCTTTATGTCCCTGGGAGCATTCACTTGTGATATTGCTGCAAAAATCCAAAATATTTCTTACTTAGGGAAACAAAAAAAAAAGAGGAAATGCAGAAAGAGAGCACTGATTACTTTTACATACAGAAATGATAAGGGCCAGTTTACTTTTCACATTTCAAGGATGTGGAATTTCTGGAGATCTGAGAAATCCTGTGTTTCATTGCACTGACAACAAGTCTGAGAGATGGCTTGTGTCCTTGCAGTAGGTGCATACACTTAGCAAAAGTACCTGGAAGCTTTTTAAGCTTGCAAAGAAAGGCAAACTAAGATCCAGTAATTATAAATAGAAGTTAAACTAATTAACCTTCCACCATGAAAACAAATCCTCTCTCTGTGAAAGTCCATTACATACTGGATCACATACATTTGATCTCCAAAGATAATGAAAAGATGTCTCTGATAGGACATCTGGCAGGGAGGCTAAATAGGCTCCTAGGCAAAGTAGCTCTGTCACAATAAAGTCGTACTTAAATTGTCCCTTGTGCCCAAAGTAATAGCACTTACTTTGATTAACATGAGAGTGACACATTGCTCACAACTCCTTAAATAGGTATTTCCATGACAGTACTCCACCCAGGCTAATATTTAATCAAAAAATCTAAATGCCTTTACCTAGCCTTAAAAAAAAACCACAAGTGTACAGTTCAAGCCTGAGATCGACAAAAGTATCTGATAAAAGCCTCGATGGTTTGATCCTACTGCCCTGGTTAGGAGACTGAAACCATTGCAACCAATGTGTTTTAAAAAAATCTCACATGGGGAAAAGAATCATATGAAAGGACAAAAAAATATTAATAGTGTTTTGAAAGCTGGTTCCTATAAATGCTATAGATCTTACTTCAGTGAAGGAGGCTGGCTAGAAATTTGGTAAGACAGCGTTATTTAAACAATGGATTTGCACAGAAAATAAATACTGTGCTGGCAGAGAGCCCTATGTTTCTTAGGAAGAATGTTCAAGTTTTCATGAGTCAACTAGCTTGTTTGGAAACATGGGGGGGGAAATTAATTATGTCTTGAAAGAGTAAATGGTATCATTTGTGTGTGAATTACACTGGTATTTGCATATAATTAGTTACATCCGTGCTAAAAGGCCAACATTGGTTTTACTCTCTCATTGCAGAACCTCTAGCCACATTCCCCAATTTTTATCTCAGTTTTTGCACAACTATTGATTACTTTAATACACAGTAAGTGATATGCCACAGAAACAAAGGCCTTCGTTATTTAACATTGGACTTGCTGCTGCTTCTTCCAAATGCCAGATGTGAGTCTTAAATACAACAATGGGGGGCAAACATTTAAATCCGCACTCTAAATAAGCTATCTTATAGAATAGAATTGTAGGATCAAGCAGGTTGGAAGAGACCTCCAAGCTCAGCCAGTCCAACCTAGCACCCAGCCCTAGCCAGTCAACTAGACCATGGCACTAAGTGCCTCATCCAGGTTTTGCTTGAATACCTCCAGGGATGGCGACTCCTCTGCCTCCTTGGACATCTACATGCAAGCTTTAGCTCTTGTGCAGTTCTGGTGCTAAACTGTCCTTGCTCATTATATGACATGTTTTATGCTCCAGCTTTTCTCATGAAAAGACAAATTCAGAATCCAGTGAGACATGACAAAATGAATTCCATCATAGAGAAGATAAAGTCCTCATGATTTTAAGAGAAGGAAAGCTGATGGCTCTGACAAATTGGCAACAGTTGAAGTCAGTGCGATATTGTTGTATAACATCAAGCCAGACAAGGCAGACAAACCATTACTATTAACAAAGTCTAGAAAGTACCTTAGTTTCTTTTTAAAAGAAACCTGCTGTGTTTCAGCAACCCACTGTAGTCACACTGACAACACTGCAAGCATTGTGAGGAATGAAATGCACTGGTGACCAAGAGCACTGATTCCAGACGCATGTGGTTATTAGCGTCCATCCAGTACCCAACAACCGTTGTTAGTGTCTCTTCTTTTGACATGGACCTAGGCCTAGAATTCCTTTCACAGAGGCAGTCCAGAAAGGTAGCAGTGACCATGATTTGTTTAGATCATGCTGTCTATATTGAATCCAAGTGAAAGATTTCCTAATCCCAGAAAAGAAGAAGAAAAAAAGAGAGAGAAAAGGAAGAAAAAGGACAATAAAACAGGCTATGGTGCTGATGAAGTGATAATACACTTGTTCAGTTCTTCACACATAGAATGTAAGACATGTGAAGAGGATAAGCAGAGAACGTAGGCAAACACACATGGCCTTCCTCTGTGCCTTTATATGGCATGAACTCAGAGCATGAGTTTGAGTAACATCCCTGTCAAAGTCGGCAAACAAGCAGATTCATTTAATTGATTATTTATCTTCCCTATTCCGAAACTAGTGACAGGGTTTGTTCCAGCTTGCCCACATTTATGGAATTCACTATTTGGTCCATACTGATCAGCCAATATTCAAGATCCATGATGTATCTCAGGCTTTTTAAACAACGCTGAGCAAAAATTTCCAAATCCCTTAAAATATTACAGCCTAACTAATGGCCAAATCCTGTGTTCTTTTCTCAGGGAAAACTTCCGTTGAAGAAAATGTTGCTTCTATTCAAGAAAAGTAAGATTCTGATCAAGGAAGTTAATGCAAAATACTTACACAGAACTTTTCCCTTAATGACATACAGCTCTGCTAAAGTTTATGAGACATCTGTAGAAAGACATGTCACTTACTAGCATAAGAAGCTATAAAAACCTTGCATCATTTAAATTTGGTAATGCCTCAGTACATTATCTGGAGTGAAAGCACCTTTGTGTTTCTGTTGCTGCACTAAACCCCTCTCTTTCTCTCAAAGAGATTACTCTTTAAAAAGTGCAATCTAAAAATTCTACTGATATGGTATACTGAGAAAAGAGAGCAATGTTAATCTCACTTAAAATAAATCATCAGAAGCAAGATAGATAGTTTAAATCAGTGATTTAGTCTTCATCTGCGGTCAGTGAGTATAACATGTCTATGGGACAAATCTTCTGACCTTTCTGAGCGTGAAATGAGTCTTGTTGTCATTTCTCTGACTGACTAGAGAGGGAAAATAAGTAGCTTGAGGTAAAAGTTCAGCACCTGCACATTGTCAAATCCTTGTTGGCTCAGCCACCTCTACACACAATCAAACTGCCTAAGAATAAAGATACTCTTTTGGGTTTTTTTGTATGTGTTTTGTTGGTGATTAGTATTTTGGTTGGGTTTTTCTGTTTGGTTTTGGTTTTCATAGTTTCTTAGCATAAAAAATACCTAAGCACTCTAACAGTTCTATCTTCTCCACAATAAAGATCAACTAATTCTGCTTTGAACTGGATCATCTCTTCTAGGTAGTCATCAGTCCTTGTTTAAAATTTTCCAGTGAAACCAGGGTAGGGCATAAAATGCCTTCAGCTTCAAAGCCTCAACTTTATTTCACATCTGAATTGAAGTAGCTTTTCAGCTCCCAGCTGTCTGATCTAGTTACGCTTTCATCTGCTGGGCCGAAGAACCCATTTATATCCCAGTGGAGATGGCCATACATGGAAGAAGTAGTCTTTGGCATGTTTTTTGATAACCTAGCTTGATTAAGCTCTTTTCATCTGAAATTGTGGTTTACGTCTTGTAAACAGTTTCTTTGCTTCTTGTGAATTTTATCCAACTTTTCAACTTCTCCCACACACTTTGGGGATTTTAACAGCTGATTTTGATATACACAGGTATTGTAGCCACCCTAGTCAGCTTATTTTTTTCTGTGTTGCTAGATCTCAGGGCCATATGGACCTTCTTAAGCATCATGCGGGAGCTCAGATTCAGAAACTCCATAAGCCTTTTTGCAGACCCAAGAAGTCTTGTCCCATGAAATACAGCCTACTTTCTTTTGTTTCAAGATGTGTGATCTAATAGACCTCTTAACTCTTACTGTGATTTATTTCCACTGCTAAAGTCCCCAATATGCACTCAAGAGTGAGAGGATTTTGGAGTTGTTGGGTCAAGAGGTGCACAAGGGACCAAGAGTCAGAGCACTGACATCATGAAAATGTGCCATAGTTAAGCAATTAAAGCCATAGATAAAACAGTATATAGTGGTTTGCCTTATTTGGAACGTATCTAATTTCAAACACATTACAATTTCTTTCATTTTGGAATTTCTGTTATTTATTGCTCTAACAGAATCTCTCAGAAGACATTTCTTTCTCATCCTAGCCAGGATTAGCTGTATATATGCATATTGCTTTGCACCTGTGAGGTGAAGAGATCCCTGGCAATTACACAGCATTGAAGCTTTGTCAACTTGGCTCCAGACCTTGGCTCAAGCAGTGATTTAGAAAAGCAGATTAAGTTGTCAGAGATTTTTATATATATATATATATATATATATATAATACCAATTCTTCATCTCAATTTTTAACTTCTCTCTCCCTTTCATATTCAACTTCTTTATGCAGCCCTCTGTGCAGGTGGGAGCCTTCTCCTAAAGCTAATGCAAATGAGTTTCATTCCATGCATCCACTTGGCATGACAGTTGTGATCACAGTATCATGCCTCCCTTTTGCACTGCTGGGTCTTGTTCTCAGTAACCAAATTCGAACTGCAAGTTCACAGCTTCTCTGCTTGTTAGAAGGAGAATCATCACCATGTGTTTTCTGGGCTCTAAAGCATGTTTCATGCCACATTTTCTTAGTACACAGTTGCTTCTACTGCATTTATCACCAACATTCTTGTAGCAACCTGTATCAATATGTGTTCCTCATACTATTTCACTTTGGATGGTGCAGCATTTTGCATTCAAGTAGGTGTTTTTTTTTTAACTAGCTCAGAGAAGAGGCCTTTAGTGAGAGATATATTTTCATTCTGTTCTGAAAAGAGAATTTTACATCTTTAGCAATTGTACTTTGAAGAGATTTTTCTTTTTCTGAATATGACTTGAACTTTAGGAGAGGGTTCACTGAGCAGAAATCTTCCTTGCACATCGTGCTGCTGAGGCCCATGAAGACCCAGAAGGGAAGGTACAGCACATATACAAAAGCGCAAACTGAAAGAGCAATTATCCCAATCTTAATCAGATCAAGCATTTCATATCCCTGATGTGCTCATCGGGCTATTTTTAGAGTGGATATTAGGAAATATTTTTTCACTGAAAGAGCTGCCAAGCATTGGAACAGGCTGCCCAGGGAAGTGGTGGAGTCACCATCCCTGGAGGTATTTGCAGACGTGCTTAGGGACATGGTTTCCAACAGACTTGGCAGTGTTAAATCTTTTCCAACCTAAACAGTTCTATGATTCTATATTTCTAATTTAAACAGGCCCTTAAAGAGTAGCACTCAGGGTCGCAGCTCTTCTGTTAGGGGTTGTGACTTACCTCCTCTCAAAATGAAAGCCTCTTACTTTCCATGCTAGTTCAGCCTTAGTTTCACAATAGTTGTTAACACAGAGCCGGTTTTGATACATCTGAAAAGGTCACGTTCAGGGTGTTGTTCCTTACTGAAATATCATCCTTGTAGTTCATGGACAGATTCATGCAAAATTATTTTATTTGAAGAGTTCTGAGATCAGGAGGGAGCACCACGGTCACCTGAACAACAGCCTTCAAACTCCACTGTCTGCAAAGTAGTTTTGGGAAGGTTTAGATCCTGCAAGTGCTTTCCTATCCTGTGTTCTAATGCAAATTAAAAGTTCTGGGTAATATGTTAGACTGAATTTGTTAGTTTTTCCTTTCCCTCAAGTTCTGTGAATCTACATGACCTAATTCTCCTGAGAACAAATGTTTTGGGACACTGCAGTTAGACTATTCATTGCCTCAGTTCAGCGAAACACATTAATACAAAAGTGTGTGCTTGAGCATCATCTTGTAAGTAAATTGCTTTTGAGCATGTGCTCAAATTCCAGCATGTGCTTTACTGACTTGGGCCTACTGTGTGTTGCACAGCAGATGTGGAATAGGTGACAAAAGGGCTTTGAAATCACATTCTGGTAGGTATAATGCACACCACAATGTAGAGGGCTGTTTTTTGTCTGTGATATGACCAACCTAAATGTTTCCATATTTGAAAGATTGTCATAAACACCAATGCTAACCCAAAGATTTGCTGAAGCTTTCAGCCTTTTACCTTAACACATTGTAATTGGAAATTAATGTCTGCATAATCTTCAGAGGAAAATAATGCAGACATTAAAATACTATTTTTGTAGAATAGAACCCCCAAATGAACTCTGTATTGCTGAATAAATACAGTCATATACCACAAGTTCAAACTGTACATCAAAGCTCACTGAGGATGAAAGATGTAGAATTTTGGGAGAAGAGGTGGGAGAAGAATCCCTTTGTCAGAGCATTATATATATATGACAACTCTTCTTTACAAGTACTCAATTATGTACAGTGCTACAAGACAATTCAAAGCTCTGCACTTCTTTACAGGCACATAAACTGGAGTAAATGTATGCCAGTATAAAATTGTTTATTTTCATAAACTGCTTCCTTTAATGAATGGAAAATAAAGGAATTCATTAGATTTTGTGTGTTCAAAAGGCAGTTGATTTGCTGAATGCTTGTATTGCTTCCTATTTTTCTCGTATCTTCTTTCCTTTTTAATGTTTTTGGATAGTCAGATGCAATAAAGAGATGTAGATCAAACCACTTGAGGTAACCCCCAAAACTCTGGGGAAAAATAAGAAAGATTAATTTGTTTAGCTTCTGAAAACATAATCACTTTGCCAAGAGCCTCCAGCTGGCAGGATAGAAAAAATGTCTCTCCCAATTGCAAATTACCAGTTCTAAAATGGCACAGCAGCAGCTTTCCACCCAGATTACCTACAGCTGGCCTGCCTTTCACCTCCCGTCTGCCAGGCAAAACAATAGCTTCCTCTTGACATTTCTTCCATCTACCTTCTCCAAAATGCATACAAAGTTCAGAAACACAGTTGATAACTGTGTATTTGAGGTGAGCCTGTACTGTAGGTGTCAGGGGCTTGCAAATAAGAGGTCCATGTCTTTCTCCAGACCAGATGGTACAGCTGGGAAGAAAAAGACAGAGTCACAGCACATAAATTGTTCTACAGGTGTAAAAGAATGTAAGTGCTGATCACAAGACTAATTGCTCTTGGTTTAATGCCATTATGTTAATCAATTAGGGAGCTCCAAAGAAATGTTTACCGATGGCTATGGGCCTGAAGTAGTCTTCTTGGCCAAAGTGAGCAAGAATTTTCAGGCTGAGGAGATGAAGATAGTTGAACAGAGAAAATCAAGGGGTGGGATGTGTTTTCATGGGATTTAGGTGACCTAGATGTTGCTCAAGGTGAAAGAAAGGCAAAAAGAAGCTGCTCTGTAGAGTTTAAGAAAACATGATGAGACTGATGGGGCAAGATGTGGGTAATGCAGCATGCAACTGCTCTTAAGTAGCAGTGATAGTAAGCACATGCTTAAATTAAACATGGGCTGAAGTGACGCTCTGGACTCAGGGGAGGCAGCAGGGCTGGAACCTTCCTGGTGTAGATGAGTGCATATTCAGGAGGCTGCAGAGGCTCAGCCTTATTGCTTTGTTTTTCTCCTGGATCCATGCCGCTCTGCAGCCTGGCAGAGCTTCAGCACAGTCTGCAAAGAGAAAACTGCCTACCCAGAGCAGATAAACCCTTGCTGCTTGTGAGGGAGATTAACTGGGAGAGAGAATATGGAGAGGGTACCCTGTCTCACTGCTCCAGCACTGAAGAGGCTGTGAATTTTATGTTTTACAAGCAAAACATTCCCAGTGTCTGTTGTGGGTATTCCAGCCCTACAAGAGGGTCTTGCAGGAGAGTACAGAATATAGTTCAGATTGTGAGAAGCTTTACCATGGCACAACCTAATTCCTAGGTAAAAGAGATTGTATAGGAGCAAAACATCAACTCTCAAGATGGAGAAAGTCACAGTTATGCACAACAGCAGATTTCTGTGAGCCTGAGTGAACAGTAGGTGAGACAAGGAGGCTTTTAGGGAGTTGAAGCACTCCTGAACTCAGGCAAATCCTGAGCAGGAGTGGTTCTGGCAGGACACTTTGATATTGCAGTTAATGGTTGCCTTATTTTAGAAAGTTTGTAAATTTCTTCTGTTTTCATATTCATTAGGGAGAATATTGGTGAGTGAACTGCTGAAGTGTAGTGCTGAAGCAGTCAGATATGAGATACTTTGCTCCCTCATGGGAAAGCAACACATGAAAGTGACTAGTAGAAGACTGAAGGATGCTGGAACTCCCTGGAAATCAGAAATCCTCCTTACTCAGAGCATGCAAAGGAACACCAGTAGGCACCAGGAGCAATTAGAAGTGACAGAAACATCTCCAGCAGAAACTCAAAACCATCAGGGAAACCAAACTGTTGCAAGTGATCACCATTCTAGGCTTTTGTGGACCTGTTCTCCTTCCTTCTTTTCTCCAACAGAATTTGATACAACTGTCATTAGAATCAGCACCTGTGTTTGATGAGACCCAGATGCTAGATGTCTAAATACAGCCCCTTTACTCAACACTGCTCAGGCCACACCTTGAGTACTGTGTCCAGTTCTGGGCTTCTCAATTCAAGAGAGATGTTGAGGTGCTGGAAGGTGTCCAGAGAAGGGTGACGAAGCTGGTGAGGGGCCTAGAGCACAGCCCTGTGAGGAGAGGCTGAGGGAGCTGCAGGTGTGCAGCCTGGAGAAGAGGAGGCTCAGGGGTGACCTCATTGCTGCCTACAACTACCTGAAGGGAGGTTGTAGCCAGGTGGGGGTTGGTCTCTTCTCCCAGGCAACCAGCAACAGAACAAGGAGACACAGTCTCAAGTTGTGCTGGGGGAAGTCTAGGCTGGATGTTAGGAGGAAGTTGTTGGCAGAGAGAGTGATTGGCATTGGAATGGGCTGCCCAGGGAGGTGGTGGAGTCGTCATACCTGGGTGTGTTCAAGAAAAGCCTGGATGAGGCATTTAGTGCCATGGTCTGGTTGACTGGCTAGGGCTGGGTGCTAGGTTGGCCTGGGTGATCTTGGAGGTCTCTTCCAAGCTGATTGATTCTATGATTCTATGATCCCAAGCACAGTGGATAGAGGAATCTTTAATGCAGCCCAGTGTCTATCTCTAGAGAGACTCTAACTTTCAACTACAAACACTGAGAGAAAAACAGGCTTTTTAAGCCAAGTGACAGTGGTGGCAGCACAAAGAGAAATTATTCAGTGATGAATGGATTTGGCTGAACAATGACTGAAATTTTCTTGCTATCTGGGGTTACATCCTAGGAACAGTTTCAACAGGTTTTAGAGGGATTAAAAAAATACATTTTTGAAATAGGAGTCTCAGCAGTACAGGGACAGAAGTGGATCTAAGTTTGATGGTCTGAGTGGCTTCTTGCACATCTAAATCCCTTGACATACTTAACATCACACATTTCTAGAGTGCAGTTTGGTTTGTGGTGAATGCTGGTTACTTCTAAGGACTGTTGAAGGGTTTTCAGAAATGACAGCCCTAGGCAAGCCTGCCACTAGCAGAGACTTCTTGTGTTGAGTAGAGCTGCAGCAGAAAGGAACAATTAATCAAGGCTCCCATAATAAGTGTAATTCAGAAAGCAATTAAAACAGTTTATCTTTAAACTACAGTAGAGACTTGTTCTGTAGCTTGGTGTCCAAATATAATAAGGGGTCAGAGGAATCCTGTACTGCTGCTTTAGAGAACCTTCTCTTTCCAAGGGAACTTGGTCGCTGGCATGCTGAAAGACTGCTCTTGAAACATGCTGCCCAGCCTTTGTGCTGATTTTTCATTCCTCATAACTATGAGTAGCCCAAAACCAGTTAAGCTCCTGGATTAATTCTCCTTTCAGCATTTCCAGCAGCATGGACAGTTTTTAGCTTAAACCAAACTAAACCAAACCAAAAACCCACCACCACCAAAAAGTGGTGTTGGGGTTTAAAAGGAGTCAAGTCTAGTAAAGGCAGTTTTGTTTAGCAGCTCTTGAGTTCACATCTTGTCTTTGAGTGCTTTAAATCCATGGTATCATAGAATCATACAATGGTCTGGGTTGTTAGGGACCTCCAAAGGTGATCTAGTCCAAGTCCCTCTGCAGTCAGCAGGGACATCCTCAACTACGCTAGGTTGCCCAGAGCCCCATTGAGCCTCTCTTTGAATATCTCCAGTGATGGGGCCCAAAACAGCTCCCTGGGAAACTTGTTCCAGTATTTCACCACTTTTATAGTAAAGAACATCCAATCTAAATCATCTCTTCTCTAGTTTGAAGCCATTGATCCTCATCCTGTCACCACAGACCTATGTAAACAGTCTCTCTCTATCCTTCTTGTAAGCCCCTTTCAGGCACTGGCTCTCCCCAGAGCCTCCACTTTCCAGGCTGAACAACCCCAGCTCCCTCAGCCTGACCTCAGAGCAGAGGTGCTTCAACCCCCTGATCATTTTTGTGACCCTCCTCTAGACCCACTCCATCAGGGCCATGTCCTTCCTATATTGAGGGCTCTAGAGCTGGACACAGTGCTCCATGTGAGGTCTCACCAGAGTGGAGTAAAGTGGCAGAATCACCTCTCTGGATCTGCTGGCAATGCATCTTGTGATGCAGCCCAGGATGTGATTGACCTTCTGGGCTGCAAGTGCACACACCATATGTGATGCTTTGCAGGCATGGTACGCTCTCTTGCAACAACTGGGGAAATATTTCATAATGAAGCTCCTTCAACTTTCCTATGGGTTTCAGCCAAGCAGTTCAGAGGAAATTTTGGGCTGATTTTATATAAAACCTCCTCTTTCCACCTGCACTTCCTAACATGTTGCAGATTGTTTTCTGGATACTGTGTTTGCAGAAATTACTGATGAGGTGCAGATAGCAGCGAGCAAGTTGTGCTGCCAGCAGCAATTCTGGAAAGCTTGGGCTGTCTGGGAGCGCCTTTTGTCCTTGTTCATCTTCATCAGGTTTGTGTGTAAGGATAAGGGTAGTACTTTATGAGCTGCCGTTTGTTACCATAGATCATACGAATCCAGATGAGAGAATATTTTTGGAGATAGCCTTTGCCTTTTTAACTTCTACTGTGAATGGACACAGGACAACAAAACATGTCTGTAGGCACAAAGGTAGAGACTAGCAGCTCAAAAATGGCCACAGGAGTAGACATGGGAGTTTGAGTCTTTCCTAACACAGGGCAAAAGAGATGATATTTAGGAGAGGGGGAAATGATAGAGCATCTTTTTTCACATAAAGGCTTCACTTTGGTACCTGACTTCTGCATGAACCCGGGAAGACTAGAAGATGATCATACTGCGTTCAGGTTAGCTTTCTGACATGGAAAGCATAGCACCAAAGAGTTCAGATTCTGTTCTCCTGCAGTGTCCCAGTATCACTTTAGGGCCAGAGATGAAACCCAGCAGCAGAAATGCTCAGAAGAAAAAAGGTGTTACATTTGAGTGCGAGGTGGTCAATGCAGGTTTGAAAGAGGCTTTATACTCTGTGCAAGCATAGCCTGAAAAGGGATGGAGGAACTATTAGACAAAAAGTTCTGGAGAAAACTGGAGGATATAACTGAAGAAGTACAGGATGAAGGGATTAAAATATGAGAAAAAAATATTAGTCCCTCTAGCTGGTTTCCAAATTTTGTGGTCATAGTGTAACTATCTTCTGAATTTCAATAACTCCATCACTCACTAAAGAGTCAATGGACAGCAGGAGAAGTTGGCAGTTTCCCAGAGGAAGATATGTCTGGTTGTGTTTAGATATAGTAGTTAGGAAGATAGCAGCTCACCAAGGGGAAGATTGCAATAGAAAAGTGAGGAAAGACAGAGCAGAAAACAAAAGCAGAGAAGAAGGAAGCCGCATAAGGAACACAAAATAGGACACTGCAGTTTCTAACAGAGAGGGATAATGAAGTATACAAGCTGTGAAGGAAAAAAAGATGTTTTCAGGTAAAAGATTGACCACAGAGAAGGCAGCTGCAGAAGAAAACAGAACATAATCCCAGATAAGATCCTTGAAGAAAATGGAGTAAGCAAGCAGAAACCTTTGGTTTGTTTCTAAAGGCTACTTTAGATATTGCTGCCTGGATTGTAACACCTTTTACTTATCACTACTTAAAGGCGAGAGTGAAAGGATCCAATTATTCCTGAGCTCCTGTTTGTCTTAGGAGTAAACTCCTCACATGTTCTGTTTGCTTGATGCATGTGTAAACGTCTATCCTGATCTGCCTAACTTAATCTTTGACAGAGAACTGAAGCAAACATTATCTCTTAATATGTGCCTCTGAGACTGAGAGAAAAAAATGAAGCTTCATTGAGTGAACTACAGCTCAGTGCTGGACCAGTCGAGTATTTTTTTCTAGTTTCCATTTTAGTTCAAAACTGATCAGGAGATCCTCTCTGATTTGCTGTCACATTATTCCACCAAATTGGTGTAGAAGTTCCTCAGACACCTCACTTATGACTTCACTCACATTTTGCTCTTGAGCATGTCACAGTGTTTGGGCTCTTCCTCTCACGTGGCCTAGGCTGAAACCCTTGAGAAAGGAGCTTTCCTCCAAGAGCTAAATAGCAGCTCTGCTAACTACTGTCACAGCTTAAGACTTCTGAGATCAAGATCAGACATTCTGCTTTTAGGCAGAATGAATCTTGCTCAAGGCGTTCCTGCCTAGGAGCCGGCAAACAGTCTTAGAGCAGACTTAGTGTACCCTGCCAGGATCAACAAATACGTGGCTTTCTGAGAGGGTGCTATGGGGAAAGGGGATAGAGAACATGGAGAGTAGGAACTTAGTTAAATCATTAACTGTGTGAGCACTGATATAAAGCATCATCAATCAGATAAACGCAAAGGAGGTGAGTTAAGCATGAGAGGGTCTTGAAAGACTCTCATGGAGAAGAAGAATACTGTATTCAAAGATAAGAACATCAGAGATTCCAGCCAAGAATGTGACCCACAGCTGATGCCAGATGGATGAAAAGTAGAGAGGTCCAAGTGAGGAAGACATCGGCCTTCCTCCCAGAGATCCCAAAAGGCGACCACCACCACCAGGTGGCAATGAGCAGGCGTGAAGAGGTGGGACAGTATGGAAATGAGTTCCAGGAACTGGTTGTAATAACTCCACCTATTCCCAGAACTAATTGTAATAACCTTAGTCCTGTGCTTTATATGTAGGATTTTGTAGCATAAACATTTCACCTGAACAAGATGTAGGTGTGCAAGAGCTTTGGAGGATAACCTCCCCTTGTCACCCAGGGTTGATTAAACATACCTGATAACACTTTGTGTGTTGTGAGGTTTTCTTTCCGTAAGTCAAGGGACCAGCTTGACCACAGAGGCTTGGAGCTACGTTAACCCAGGTTGGATGAAGCCTGAGTGGCCTTATCTTGATCAGAATTTCACTCTGTTTTGAGCAGCGGGTCGGGCCATGTGGTCTGCAAACATACCTTCCACTCTGAAGTGCTTGCTCGGACTAGGAAGTCCACATGTCCTGGCAGAGCACCCTGATGCCAAATACTGATGGAGATGCAAGGAGATGTGAGGAGAGGAGAGGAGAGGAGATTCAGGGAAGGGAATATGAGGAGAGGAGGGTTAGATGCAAGGAGGGGGGATGCGAGGAGAGGAGAACCAGCTTCTGAGGAACAGGAAAAGTGTGGCTTGGGGGTCATAGAATCATAGAATCAACCAGCTTGGAAGAGACCTCCAAGATCATCCAGTCCAACCTATCACCCAGCCCTAGCCAGTCAACTAGACCATGACACTAAGTGCCTCATCCAGGCTTTTCTTGAACATCCCCAAGGATGACGACTCCACCACCTCCCTGGGCAGCCCATTCCAATGCTAATCACTCTCTCTGCCAACAACTTCCTCCTAACATCCAGACTATACTTCCCCTGGCACAACTTGAGACTGTGTCCCCTTGTCCTGTTGCTGGTTGCCTGGTAGAAGAGACCAACCCCCACCTGGCTACAATGTCCCTTCAGGTAGTTGCAGACAGCAATGAGGTCACCCTTGGTCCACTCATTTGAGGAAAGAAATCTTAGACTCCAGCTTGTGACAGTCCTTTTTGTAGTGTCAGTCTCTAAGTTCAGAGTAAGGAGGGGAAAAATATGCTAAGAACAGTCAAAATCTAGCCCATGATTCCAGAATGTTGTGCTAATAATGTAAGAAGAGATCTGCCTTGCATAACCTCTTGCCTAGGTGAGACATTCTAGCACCAAGGCTTTAAGGACTCCAGCATCATAAAAATAAGATTAGCCTTGCACTGCAACTACCACATAAAAGAGATCTAGCAGTAAAGCTTTTTCAGCTTCTTGAAGGAAAAAAGTAACAACTTTTAACCTTCAGGACAGTCTGCTGGGCTGCATGTCTAGAATGGAGGCATTTCAGTGTAGGGCTGAATAAAGCACCCAGCAGATGAAGCTCAGCATTTAATTCATGCAGACAGCTCCTGGCTCAAACCACACTTTTTTGTCCTTTTTTTTTTCTGTTGTTGTTGTTCCCCTTGAAAAGTATCAAATTTTCCTTGTGACAGAATCTTGCTCAGAATCCTTGATTCAGCTCTGGAGGACCAAAGCCTCAAAGCTGACCATGAAGAGCCAGGACTATTGATCATACCTGGATCTGGGAGCCTGACTGCATGTTCTTCACCCAAGACCAGAGATCTACATCAGAGATTTCTGTTAATCCTCTCTTGGAAGGTATTTCAGTGCAAATTACACCAGTCCTGCTCCTTCTTTTGATGTGTTTCCTTTTCATGCTGTTGCAACAAAACCCATAGCATGTCTGACCATAAAGAAGTTCATGCTTGAATCTTTTGCTGTAGCATGGAAAAATCATAAGAAATAAGAAATCAAATCAATAATACACAGTCTTATGCATTTTATGAGCAGAATCAGATTCATTCTCTTTAGCAACTAGGGCAAAACCCAATTTCTTCAGAAAGGATCTTTGATGATTAAAAGGCTTTCTGGCAATATAGCCACAGATCATACAATCAGTCAGGGTTGGAAGGGACCACAAGGATCATCTAGTTCCAATCCCCCTGCCATGGGCAGGGATATCTCACACTAGATCAGGCTGTCTAGAGCTTCATCCAGCCTGGCCTTAAACACCTCCAGGGATGGGGCTTTGACCACCTCCCTGGGCAATCTGTTCCAGGGTCTCACCACCCTCATGGTGAAGAATTGCCTAACATCGAGTTTGAATCTCTGAATTTCTAGCTTTGTTCCATTCCCCCCAGTCCTATCACTACCTGGCGTCCTAAAAAGTCCCTCCCCGGCTTTCTTGTGGCCCCCTTTAGGATACTGAAAGGCCACAGGCTAGCTTTGAATTCTCTGTTGCACTTCTTGCCTCTCTCTTGAACAATTAACTGACATCATGGAAAGGCTATAACACTGTAGGTTAGAAAGCAAGGCAGGAAAAGATGTAAGGCTAGAATCTGAAGGGTCCTCTCAGTTTATAAGTTGTGAGTCCTGCCATGGGATTGGATGGAGCTATAACAGTGACACCACTGTCACTGCAATGTTATTTCCTATTTAGCAGCTACATACAAGCTAGGGAGCACACATCCCAAACAACACAGAACATGTAACTGCTTTTTAATAACCCTTTTCTGTGAGTGCCACATGGGGGCTTCTGGATATCTGTGAGCTGATCCTTTTCTTCCTTGTCAAAGCCATGGCAAGTGTCTGTATACATCAATGGCATACAACTACACACTTACCATTGCTACAGACATGCTGAATGTCCAGGAGGTTGTCCGTGGCATGCCGCAGGCTATGCCTCAAAGACTTGTGCCTGTGCCTAAAAGACAATGACTCTTTCTTCCCCCACGGCAGGTTTGATGGTCAAAAAAGAGGTTGATTTTTTTTTTGTTCTGTTACAACCATATGTAGCAGTTGGACTTTCAATTATGAACCTTTTTGAAAAGGAATATTGCTGTATTTCTTCTCACTTATGAATTCATAGCACAGACATAAGGGATGTGACTGGATAAGATACATGCCCACAAAGGGAGCATTCTGGCATGGCAACAATAAGCTTGTGAAAGAGCAGAGCTACTTTAAAGGTCCAGTCTCATGAGAACAGCAACCTTCAGCCTTTAAAAAAAGGCTGTTCTATTAAGGGTTTCTTTTCTAAAGCTGTTTCCCCTTTTATGCATGTTCACAAGCATACAGGTTTTGCTTTGGAAGTAAAATGCAGAGGGCTTAGGGTATTCTGTCATTGTTGGAAGACAAGCTGAACACCTATCTCTGTGTGGGTACCAAACAACGAGGACAGCATTCTCTGTATTCCAGTCATGTTTCCTTATTGTCTGAACCATCCTGCCCACCATCTCCAGAGCATGGGAAACTGCTTAGGGGGATATGATTCTGTTTAAAATTCTGTCACTGTGAATTACCAAGGGGAGAAGGCAAATCACAGGGTAACATAGCAGTATTTTGGTGAAAAAAAAATAAAAATCTTAGACCTTTGCAGTTCCAGGAAATAATTTGCAGTGAATATCCAAGTCATGTGTATCATTTTATTGAGTCTGGAAGCATGCTAATGCATTCTATATAGAGATACAGAGTCTGCAGGATGAAGGCACATTTGGGAAGAGAAGCTGCCACTTCCAGTTTCTACCACTGTGAAATCTGAGTCCCTAGACCCCGTGTATAAACAACTGCCTCACATTAGACATGATAAACAATGGGTACAGAAGAGACAGGGAGAATGCTTAACATAAGCAAGTTCCAAGTTCCAATCCGTTTATTGCACCCCAAGCATGGGTTTATATACTTTCTATCAGAAGGCTACATAACAGGGTTACAAATCACATTAGACTCTCTTTGTCCAGGGAGGTGGTGGAGTCACCGTCCCTGGAGGTGTTCAAGCAAAGCCTGGATGAGGCATTTAGTGCCATGGTCTGGTTGACTGGCTAGGGCTGGGTGCTAGGTTGGACTGGATGATCTTGGAAGTCTCTTCCAATCTGGATGATTCTATTCTATTCTATTCTATTCTATTCTATGATCAGGTCTACCTGTTTTGTGTAGAATTTCCTTCAGTGGCACAGTAGCTGCATTTGCAGTTTGTTTTCCTCAGCGTTTCTTGGGTTGTTTTTATTTCATCCCGGTTCAAAACTTGCATAACTTATTTGTCTTCAAGAAATAGGATGTTTATAATCTAAAAGCAGATGAGCCTGGGGTGCTTTGGGAAACTGTAGGTCACATTTTAAAACGACTTTCATGTAAAATTATTCAGCAAAAAGTAGTAGCCTGGAGTGAATCAGTGGTTCAGATACCCTCTAATGCAGTCAAGCAGCCTAGAATAATTTGCTATTGTTGTTATTGAGAATTGTCATAGATCCTCAAGTCTTATTTAGGAAGGTTGTCCATAAGGAAAACATCAGTAGAAAGCCAATGCATCAGCAAGATTGCATGCTAATCCTCAGGGCAGGGCAGGAACACTATGGAAGTCAAGAATAAAAAGGGAGGAGCATGCCTTTTGCTGGCCCTCTGCACAGCAGCAGATATCTATGATGATGACGGTTGTTTAGCCTGGAGAAGAGGAGGCTCAGGGCAGACCTCATTGCTGTCTACAACTACCTGAAGGGACATTGTAGCCAGGTGGGGGTTGGTCTCTTCTACCAGGCAACCAGCAACAGAACAAGGGGACACAGTCTCAAGTTGTGCCAGGGGAGGTATAGTCTGGATGTTAGGAGGAAGTTGTTGGCAGAGAGAGTGATTGGCATTGGAATGGGCTGCCCAGGGAGGTGGTGGAGTCACCGTCCCTGGAGGTGTTCAAGAAAAGCCTGGATGAGGCACTTAGTGCCAAGGTCTAGTTGACTGGCTAGGGCTGGATGCTAGGTTGGACTGGATGATCTTGGAGGTCTCTTCCAATCTGGTTGGTTGATTCTCACTGAGGATTCTGTGATTATTTCACTTCTACAGAAGCCTTATATGGAAAAAAAAAGATTTAAAACTCATCTTCCCTCCCTCCCTCATTAACTGAATAATGATTCTAACTAAAAGTCAATTCAAGTCAGTAGAGAGACTGCCTAGAAAATGCAAGTACCAGCTCTCTGTTCAGAGACATGAACTTGTATACGGAGCACAGAGTTGTCTCTGTTGGTTTTTTTTTTTTAATAAGCTGAAAACTCATTAAGGAGAAATGTTTGGGAGTTATTTTAGAGAAGCTTAGTAATGGTGGCAGAACCACCACCTGTTTGCAAGTGTCATAGTATCCCTTAAAAGTAGAATTTTCTATTACAAGAAAAGTACCTGGCCTTGGTGTTCAAGGACAGACAGGATGAGGCCTTGAGTGACCTGTTCTAATGAAAGGTGTTCCTGACTGTGGGGTTGGAACTGGATGATCTTTGAGGTCCATTCCCACCTGAACCATTTTATGATATTCCAAATATTTTTGCAGTGCTAGCTGAAGCTACAAAGTTTTCTAAATTACTTTACAGGAATGTTTCATAGCATTTAAAACCCATTAAGGACAAGAAAAATTGAAAGAAAAAAAAAAACCATTCTGTTCTGTGTCTTGAAAAGCCATTTCTGGCTTCTAGAAACATAAATTTTTCTGCATCTGAGAAACAGGCTGCGGCATTTTGAGAGAAGTACAAGATCACAGTCTAATTATAAGAGGCTGTGCTTGTACCATTTCCCCCATTTGTTATGATCAGAATCATTACACCAATTTAATTTAGCATTGCACCATTCCATCTTGTCAAGATCCATGGCAGAAGAATAAGCAAGAATGAATGTAGTTTGCTTCCATATTTTATAAAGATGTGGCTGCAGTATTTCATGTGATGCAGAAGTCTCTCTGGTGAGACACTGCAGTGTTCTGGGTGGCTGCAAGCTGCAGAGAGGCCATCTTTTCTTTTCACAGTCTCAAGTTGTGCCTGGGGAAGTATAGGCTGGATGTTAGCAGGAAGTTCTTCCCAGAGAGAGTGATTGGCATTGGAATGGGCTGCCCAGGGAGGTGGTGGAGTCACCATCCCTGGAGGTGTTCAAGAACAGCCTTAATGAGACACTTAGTGCCATGGTCTAGATGACTGGATGGGGCTGGGTGCTAGGTTGGACTGGACGATCTTGGACGTCTCTTCCAACCTGGTTGATTCTGTGATTCTATGATTCCTGAACACCTCCAGGGAGAGTGACTCACAGGAACCATCTTCTGTAGCCATTATTCTTCCATTTTCCTTATCCCTCTCCCATGTATCACATCCAAATGTGCATTATAAACTCTGGGAGAAAGCATGCTTAATTTCATTTGTGCATTGGCAACAGAAACCTTCTGCATGAGGCACAAAACAATAATAACCAATGCCAGTGGCATCCTGGCCTGCATCAGGAATGGTGTGGCCAGCAGGAGCAGGGAGGTCATTCTGCCCCTGTACTCTGCACTGGTTAGACCACACCTTGAGTACTGTGTCCAGTTCTGGGCCCCCCAGTTTAAGAGGGACATTGAGGTGCTTGAACGTGTCCAGAGAAGGGCAACGAGGCTGCTGAAAGGCCTTGAGCACAGGCCCTATGAGGAGAGGCTGAGGGAGCTGGGATTGTTTAGCCTGGAGAAGAGGAGGCTCAGGGGTGACCTCATTGCTGTCTACAACTACCTGAGGGGTGGTTGTAGCCAGGAGGAGGTTGCTCTCTTCTCTCAGGCGGCCAGCACCAGAACAAGAGGACACAGCCTCAAGCTGTGCCAGGGGAAATTTAGGTTTGAGGTGAGGAGAAAGTTCTTCACTGAGAGAGTCATTGGACACTGGAATGGGCTGCCCAGGGAGGTGGTGGAGTCGCCATCCCTGGAGCTGTTCAAGGCAGGATTGGACGTGGCACTTGGTGCCATGGTCTAGCCTTGAGCTCTGTGGTAAAGGGTTGGACTTGACGATCTATGAGGTCTCTTCCAACCTTGGTGATACTGTGATACTGTGATACTGTGATTAGTTTCAATTTAAGGAAGCCTCTCATAGAGGGTGTTGTTTTCTACCAAATCAAGAAAAAATGTTATCAAGATCTCTCCTGCAGTTAGGAAAATATATTTTAAAAGGTAAACATATATTAAAGGAATCCTAATGTAAATGGAACTGAAGAGAAGCTCATTATCTTGCATTCTCTGTCCTTCCTGCCTTGTTCTAAGAACGTCATCTCCCTCCAGATTAGTAACAAGACAAGAGTTAGACATGAGATAATTTACCACATCATTTATTTACACATTTTAATGAAGAAAAGATCATAGAAGCATAACAGAGCTGAAGTTTGTTGTCAGCTGGGCTATGTATATAAATTCCAGGAACAACTTAGTCAGGATCGATGCTACTTTGATTTTAAGTGGAAATTAGGCAGCTAACAAGTCATATCCTGTCCATCTCCAAAACAAGAATCCTAGAGGGCAGAGTGGGAGATTTCACCAAAAAATGCTTTTGAGAAATAAAGTCTGATGCATGATTCTCCTACCCTAGTTTTAACTGCATTGCTGCACTAGTGTGAAAAAAACCCTGAAATCACACAAACCACAACTGAAAGCTTTTTTATTGGGCCTTGAAGATTTCATTTCCCCATTTTGCAATTACATAACACAGGCTACAATCTTGACTGATATCAACTCATCACCAATTCATTGGAAGCATCATCATTCAAGTACTTGATTACACCCTTGACAGAAAGAGGATCAGTTTGGATTAAGGTCATGCTGACCTATTGCTGCATTTACTGTGCTTATCTATAAGGATGAGGTATTTCTTGATCGCCTAGAGATGCTATGGAACCAAACAGAGAGAGGAGCCAGGTACTGACGAGCAGATGAGATGAGACATGCCAATCTCAGAAATATTTTGCACGGTCCAGCCAAGGAAATGTGGATGTCCTGCCACCTGCTTCCAGTATTGCCTTTCTGTTTCAGAATAAACAGCCAACAACAGCAGCAGAAACAAATATGTTGGACGATTTGGAGTAGCGAGTAAAGCAAGTGTGCAAATCTATAGGCTGGGAGCCATTGATTCCTTGTGTCATTGGAGGAGTCTTGAGTCCTCACTTACAGGGTGAAGGAGCCCCAAAGAGCACACAGGCTTTTGATATAGATGCTCTCCTGGGAGGAGGCAATATGGGCTGGAAACCACTCAGGATGGGATTGGAGCTGCTCCAAGGCATTTTGTAAGACTGCTGAGTTACAACATCAAACAGGTGGGGCATGAGTCATCAGCTTTCCCTTTGCATCTAAAAGCTTACCTGCAGCTGCACTGCACATGCACATGGTGGGGAAACGGTTTGGGAACACTGGTGGGACCAGTCCCTCCAGGATTAGGGGACAGAGGAATGCCTGCTTTCTGTATTGGAATTAAGATTAGGCATGAATATGGTGTAAGGTGTTCGGTCCTATCAAAACTGGGGCATCTCTGGACACGCTACAAGGCATAACTGAAACACATGCAGTGTCTCCAGGGTTGCCCAACATTTTTCAGGATCACAAGTTTGGATGGCACTGTGCACCTTCTCTTCACATTCCTGTGTTCAGAGGAGTGTGGTGCAGCCAGCCAAGATGTCCATGCCTAAGCACAGACATGCCCTTGTGTACCTGTGTATCTGAGAAAGCTTCAGAGAGTTTATAGCTAGGTCATTTGGTGCCTATGCTCTCCTGCATACAGCTTTCAAAACCCCTGTGTTTACTGAAGGCCAATTTTGTCCAAGTCCCTGGTGCAAAGTAACTTCCTTTTAAGAGTTCACCTTCTCATTTTGGTTCCCTCACAGAACTTCTCCTGTAATGATTTACTGCTCATGAAAAGCTAAGATGTAAATGAAACATACACTATTCCAGACCTGTAAATCTAATAACAGATAATTATATCTGTTCTCCCTACAAGAAGGCAAAGACTAATTAATCTCCTTGGTCATTTCATTAGTATTTCTGTTTTCTTATTAGTGGCCAAATAAAAATTTCAGCCTTCTTTTGTTATTCAGGTGGGAAAGGGAGATATGAAGATAGGAAAAGCACATTTTATCTTTTATTTATTACAGTCTATATAATCAATTTATATCAAGTCAGCAGAAATCTCAAGCCTTGCTTTTTCATTTCAGATTACGAAGGGCGAAGTGTAGGTCTTCCGTGATACTTGTGATGTATCAATTCACAGTTTGAGAAGTCAACTGCCTGAATCTTCACAGCCTTGCCAAAAAAATCCTTTCCATTAGCTGAGTTTGCTTTCCCACATACATCATTTTCATTTCATGCCATCGTTTCTTTGTTAACCCCCCTGAGAAATCTCACCATTTCCTTGTCCCATTTATCACATCATCATTAAACTTAGGTCCCCAAATTATACATGGTTTTAAATATTTATTATCCATCATATGAAATATTTTTCTGAACCTGAGATCACACAACCCAAAACTACAGGTAAGGAAATGTGTCACCTGCTTTTTCTTCCATGTTGCTCCTTAAGCACAGCAGCACATTTTGTGTGTGAAGTGACTTAATTGTCTATATCTAAGTTTCCCCTCAGTTGCCATGCCAAAAGTCTGACAGCAGGCATCTTGTAACTGCTGCTTGTCATTAGTTACCAAACTGCCTCTTATGTGGCTTTTTCACCTGTGGCTTATAGTTACTGTTGGTCTTCTTGTTACTGATCATCGGACAGATGCTGCCTAGTTACGCATAAAACCGACAGTACAGCTCTGGTTCAGTGCCTAGCAGTGCCTGACTCTGGTAGAAATACTTGAACTGACTTCACAGTAATCTGGCACAGGATGACAGAAATGCATGCAGTCCTTGGAACAAGTACAATGCTTTTTATAAAAGCATATGTGAAGTGATATGCTCAGGATCCCCTTATATGAATTTCTGATAAACTGATTGCCAAGGTGCCTAGAACCCCTCTGATGAAGTATCAACCACCAACTCTTTACCAAGGCATTATTTTGTTCTCTACACTACTGATAGTACTAGATCAAACATTATCTAAAAGAAAGAAGTTATATACTACTAGAACCTGCTTATTCCAATGTTTTCATTGTCATAGAATCATGGAATGAATCAGGTTGAAAGAAACCTCCAAGATCACCCATTCCAACTTATCATCCAGCCCTATCCAATCAACTATTTCAGATACTGTAGTTTCTTTTTGGTCTCACTTCTTCTGTGCCATAAGGAAGCATCAGACATTCCATTAGTGGAGTAACAGTCGGCAAAATTGTCTCTCATTGGTGCTTAAGCCAAATCAAACTGATTAATGCCTAAGGAAAAGCTGCAGTTCTATGGCTACACACGTAGGTAATACACAGGTATTATGGGCTTTAGCAGGTTGTTAAGGTGTGACAGTTTTAAAGTCTGAGAGGTGAATGAAGCAGATGGAATTACACTCTGAAAGCACAGCTGTAGCCAAGGGCCTTTTTAAGGGTGACTATTACAAACACACATGGCTACAAAAACCAACTACTATTACTGGTCAGAAATGAGACCAAAGAATCAGGAAGTATTTATTATTTCATTTGTTATAAATCTGATATTACTTCATACAGGACAAATCTAATGAACAAGAGAAAACACCTTCATCTTGCCATAGAAATGAAGGAAGTCTAAGTAAAGACATAATGATAGTAGGAGCTGATGAGCTAGATAATCCCATCAGTTGGAGTCAGTGTTCTGAGCAGAAGCAGGGATTCCTTAGTAGCAATTATACCCATCTTGAGTTCCCTACCCTTCAGCTGCTACTCCCCTCAGCCTTCTCTAAGGCTGGCACTCCCTGAGATACAACCTGATCCAGTGGAGGATGCCCTTGCTTGCTGCAGCAGGGCTGGACTAGACGGCCTTTGGAGGTCTCTTCCAACCCAAACCAGTCTATAATTCTATGTTTTCCAGCTCTGTCCTCACAACAGCTCTTATGAAGCAGCTTTCCTTGATCCCTCAGCTAAAACTCTGCCGCTGTAGTCATAGTATCATATCATAGTATCATAGTATCATCAGGGTTGGAAGAGACCTCACAGATCATCAAGTCCAACCCTTCACCACAGAGCTCAAGGCTAGACCATGGCACCAAGTGCCACGTCCAACCTTGCCTTGAACAGCTCCAGGGACGGCGACTCCACCACCTCCCTGGGCAGCCCATTCCAGTGTCCAATGACTCTCTCAGTGAAGAACTTTCTCCTCACCTCAAGCCTAAACTTCCCCTGGCGCAGCCTGAGGCTGTGTCCTCTTGTTCTGGTGCTGGCCGCCTGAGAGAAGAGAACCTCCTCCTGGCCACAACCACCCCTCAGGTAGTTGTAGACAGCAATGAGGTCACCCCTGAGCCTCCTCTTCTCCAGGCTAAACAACCCCAGCTCCCTCAGCCTCTCCTCATAGGGCTTGTGCTCGAGGCCATTTGGCCAAGAACACGTTGCTACCTTTCTAATTGAGTTCACTTTACCTGAAGGACCAACAAATGTGTGACTTGACACATTGCCCTGTGCCTCACTGTCTTTGCTCTCCCCTGCCTCCTCCCAAGCCCTGGCTACATCACAACCTGCACTGAGGTTGCTTTGAGTAGGAAGGATTTACAGTAACCTTGTCCAGATTATCAGTCTTTGACTGTTGTTGAGGTAAAGGTTTACTTGGGGCTTATCTATACACTTCTGTTGTGTCTATAACCCTTCTGGTAGCGTTGGCAATTAGAGCTGGGCGATGAAGTTTGGATGAGAAGCAAAGGAAATGCTGACTTGTTCATGCTTCCAATGGGAATATATGTTTGCAATCAAATTATTTCAGAGGTATTCCTTGGGGCAGGATGGACTTCTGGTAACAGATTGTGACAAATGGTTAATGTACTCAGTTAAGGTAAGGGAATTGTGGGTCCGAGGCCCTGCACAACTACTTTATGTATGTACTTGGTCTAATCTGGTGTCTGAATACTCCTTAAAGCTTATACTCAGTATTCTGTATGTGACTTTGCTATTGTTTTGTTACTTTGTTGGCATTTGGTTGATAGTTGCAGCACATCTGTGTTCTTTCTGTCTGGAAACTATGTATGTACTTGGTCTAATCTGGTGGCTGAATACTCCTTAAAGCTTTCTGCTGTTGTATAACCTGGAGGAAAGTGAGGCTTTCTCCAGCTCCAAAACTTGAAACAATCTCAAAGTGAATCTGTATCAGCCGTCGGCACTGTAGGTAGGAAATCAGCACTGCTCTCTGTCCAAGCCTCCAAGCACTTCATTGGGCACTGTAATTTATCAGTGATTTCGCTCAAAATACTCTTAAGGTATGAGTCACTCTTCAGAGCTGCGTTTTATTGTGGCAGTTGTCAATGTTTTTGATACTATTAGGTGTTCTTTGGTCTTTGCTCTTTCTTAATTTCTCAGAAAAGATTGTTTTGATCAGAGCAGAGCTACAGGCTGGGGTCGGAGTGGCTGGAGAGCAGCCAAACAGAAAGGGATCTGGGGGTGCTGACTGATACCCGCCTGAACATGAGCCAGCAGTGTGCCCGGGTGGCCAAGAGAGCCAATGGCATCCTGGCCTGCATCAGGAATGGTGTGGCCAGCAGGAGCAGGGAGGTCATTCTGCCCCTGTACTCTGCACTGGTTAGACCACACCTTGAGTACTGTGT
>WAAF01013858.1:45641-100335 GCA_013400475.1 Tricholaema leucomelas
AATAATTAAAAATAAAACAAATCAAAATAAACCATAGAAAATAAATAGAAATAATTAAAAATAAAACAAATCAAAATAAATCATAGAAAATGAGAAAAATAATGAAGTGATTGAAGCTTTCCTAGCATTAGGCAATCCTGGAAAGATTGTATGGCTTTTTTTGAAACTCACAGAGGAGCAGAGGTTTTTAAAAGCTGCAAAAGTGGTTCAAATCTTGATGGGAGCCTGCTGGAACTTAAGGCAATAGACCTTCAGAAATCAACTGCCAAAAATCAAGAAGTGCAAGAAGATTGATTGGAGTTCACCCATTGCATTTCTCTCAAAAAAGCAATTTCTTGACTTGTTTCTAATTTCTCCTTTTGTGACAAGTAATACCAGATCAAAAGAGATCTTCATGTCTAGACCTTGTAATAAACTCTAGGGTATACAAGCTGGGCTAAACCACTCCGTAGATAGGAGGGAACAGCATTTTGGATAGAAGCAATGAAAACCTAGTTTTGAATGATACAATCCTCTATCATTTCTGTGCCAGTTGATTCTGTAGCCTTTTTATTTTGCTAACTAAAGGAAAAAAATCAGGGGCATGCAAAGTCCAGCTAAAACAGTGTTTGCAAATTTATAGCTAGGAAAATAATCTGCCATCAGGAGGAACACTTTTGTCACTGGTGGCTGAGCATTTCAATTTACACTTCTGCACTTTCATCAAACTCTTGCCACTGAGTAACCAAGACTAGCACAGTGATATTGATTTCTAACTTTAAAAACAAACAAAAGCCAACACTTATTTTTTGTCTTTCCTTTCCTTTTGCTTCTTTCTCATCTAGTATTTTGCATTTTTCTAATGATTCTGAAGCTAAATTGTGAAGTGCCTGAGTCCCTTGATGTCTCCTCAAAGAAAACCAAGTGTCTATGAAAGAGGCTGATGTGTCACAACAAATGTACTTGTAGAATTATGCTGGTTATGGTGAGCTTTGAATG
Source organism: Tricholaema leucomelas (assembly GCA_013400475.1). Lineage (NCBI taxonomy): Eukaryota > Metazoa > Chordata > Aves > Piciformes > Lybiidae > Tricholaema lacrymosa > Tricholaema leucomelas. The sequence continues at coordinate 46,620 of WAAF01013858.1, forward strand.
GAGCAGAGGTATGTGAGATTTGATGTGCAGGCTTTGTGTCTCTATATTTTGAGGAGGCAACTATCCTGGATTAACACAGTCTGCTCTCACAAGCCTCCACTCTCACCACGTAGATGGAAAGGGAAAGTAGCACACAAAAAAATGAATTGGTAATAACAACTTTTACTGAGATAATACAATGTGCAAGTACCTTAGCCTATTTGCAGCAAATGCACAGCAGAGCAGGAGCAGAAACCAGCAATAAAAGGATTCCCCCTAGTTAAACCATCTGCAGAAATGTAGACCTTCCACATCTTTTATACCTACCCACCACAGACACAGCTAAGTCACTGCTCAGGTGACTGTGCAGGTCATCTACATTTAGAGAGACCTCACAAATCCCTTCAGTGCCTGGAAGTCCATTTCTAATTCTTTCTAACCTTCTGGGACACTCCTTGCTTCACCAATTACATTCTGTGTGATAAGGGAGACAGACAGCTGCATGGGTTGTGTCCAAACTTTGACTCAGATAAGGGGAAAGCATTCACTCCAGTTCCCTTCTGCAGTCACACATAACCTGTTAATGGCAAAAGCAGAGACTGCTGCATTGCTCTCTCCTCTGTGGGGAGTCAGCAAGACAAGTGTCATCAGCCAGTGGAAAACCAAAAGCTGTCCACAGAAAGCACCAAGCGTCAGATCCACTCAGCATCCTCTGATAACCCCATGGAACAGGTGATCAATATTCATCAGCATCATGCTTCTCCTGCTAGTGATAGTTAATGGGCTGATAATGTCATTTTCCTTGTAGCCAAATCCCATCAGGGAAAAGACAGCAGGAACTAAAAGAGAAACCTTATCAGATCTGGCAGAAGACAGTTTAGCAGGCTAAAATTAACCTTGGACCATTCATGGAAAAAACTAATTGTTTGTGACTGCTACATTCCTGCCAGTGGCAAAGGTTTATTGCTGCACAGACCTTAACCTGATACTAGTTTTCTGCAGCAGGCAAAAAAGAAAACATGAGAATGAAAATGAAACAATGAAAAAAAGATAGATCCAGGGTGCTTTTTAACCTCTCCCCCACAAGAAATAAACATTTACATGCATATCATGAAAGTGAAAGTTATGGCATTTGTGCCTTAATTATTTAAGTTGCTTCAGGAATCCAGAAAATGTTGTGAATTAATGACCTTAATGGAGCCTTCATCAACAAACCAAATCAAACCAAACCAAACAAACAAAAAAGGCCAAAAAAAGTCTGTCAGATGAAGTCTGATGAATTACTTTATTAAAACCCCCAACAATATAATTTCCACCTCTTCTTCTGCCAGTGGTACAGAAGCTGGAAGCTGGTATTGGCTGAAAACTCATCAGCTGGAACTCATGAAAGAGCAGGTGAATAAATAAGTGGTGTAACCAAAGGCAGTGGAAGACTTCAGGACTTGAGGATGTGCAAGACTTCAGGACTTGAGGAACTCATGAAAAAGCAGGTGGGTGTTCCCCCACCCCTTTCACTTTAGAACGAGGATTCAGTAGGAAATTCCATGCTGGAGGGTCAGTAGAGAGGGTGTTACAAAAATTGTCCTGGGACAATTAGATTAACCAGCAATAGATGTATAGATGGATCAAGAATTTCTCTAACGTGGCTGTAGAGATTAATAAATACTGAAAGTCATGCTCTTGATGAGTGATTTTAATTCCTAGGTGTATGTCTCCTGAGGCTGAGAAATGTGAGAGCTGCCAAAAGTCAAGCTTCATTGCACATCATGCAAGTAGAATGAGTTCTTCATCCCTACAAAGCAGGGAAGATGAAGTGTGATTTTTTTTCAGCATACAGGAGTGGATAAGAATATTTTAAAGGAAGCAAGTAAAATTTCAAATGACCTTCCTTGTCTTGTCTGGGACCTGATTTCTTTCTTGCTTCTTCCGGAAGATTTTGTTAGCTGGAAAAAGTATAAATGGATGACAAAATCACTTTGCAATATAACTCCCAGTGGTAAGCTAAACAGTATTAGCTCCCTGTCAGAAGGCTGGGCAGACATACAAAATCCAGGCCTCAAGCAAAGTGTCTGAATGGCAGATGCTGCGTAAGACAGGTTGACTTCTACTTATTCTGTCTCTCACATGTGAAATACAGTAAAACTAAGCAGAAGGGGATAACTTCAAGACACTAGTTCTAGAGATAAATATGCATGAGACTGTTTCTCTGCCAGCAAAAACATCTTGACTGAAAGAAACTTCGTTAGAATAATTTTTTCTATGTCCAAATCACCACCAGTAAGATTAGCTATCAGAGCAAGGTAACTGCATGTATTTTCCTTGGCATACCACCAAGAACAAAGCATTTTGGCTCTTTCCAGTACTATTATTACTTCTTTCCATTATAAGCCACAGCACAAAAGTCATGCTAGGTGTTGCACTAATAAAGATAATTCCCTGCCCAGAGAGAAATATGATCATTATACAATGATAGCAGTTCCTGTATTAGACAATAATTAAGGAAAGTTAAGTATCTGTATTATGGAAACACTTCACTAATGTGTGGAGATAGCATAAATACCACTGAGATTCAGGCTACCAGCAAGAAACATTTCATCTAGGGATAATAGCAACACTAGGAGATTGTTAACTAAAAGATAAAATATCTTTTATCTAGAAGGAAGCAAAGATCAAGCCCTGCAGAAACTTCCTTCAATGTTGGCACAAAAATGAGCTGCAGAGAATGAAAATGGTCCAAAATACCACAGATATTGAGAAAGCAGACAGAAAAAAATGAGCAGGAAGGCATTGGAATCAATCAAACTTGGATCAGAAACATGAATAGATATGAATGTAAATTTAATGCCTCCCATCATTTCCCCAAGCTAATGGAACCAATATTTCCATCTGGAAAAATGACAATCAAACAATCACTCCCCCTCAAAAATATATCACTCCATAAAAGCTCAGCTCATCGAAATAGTTTTTGCCTAAAACTGTGTAGATAAAATGTTTTCAAGTTCATGTGATTCTGATGGATTAAAGTGCAATAATTAGTTTGAGGTGTTATGAGGAAAAAACTCAGAAGAGCATGACAAAGCCCAATATTAAAGGAAAATCCAAACAACTGCACCCCCACCAACCACAAACTGCAAAGTAATCTAACAAAAGAGTGAAAACATTGTAGTGCTGTAGATGAAGCCAACTGTATCTTGGCTATAGTTTTTATGCTTGAGAACTTGCAGCAAATCAAAGAAGTAGTATTTTTTGTGAGTTCTTAGCAAGATATTTAGCTGGCAGATACTTGGGTGTCAAAAGCTTGTTTCTGCTAACAGTTATCTCTGCTGCTTTCTTGGTTAGAACATAGTTCTTCACAGAGAGAGTGATTGGCATTGGAATGGGCTGCTCAGGGAGGTGGTGGAGTCACCGTCCCTGGAGGTGTTCAAGAAAAGCCTGGATGAGGCACTTAGTGCCATGGTCTGGTTGATTGGATAGGGCTGGGTGCTAGGTTGGATTGGATGATCTTGGAGGGCTCTTCCAACCTGGTTAATTCTATGAATTATGAAAAATTAAGAATTCTTTCCTTTGTTAACACTATTTTGTATTTACAGCTATTGATACGACCACGGCTGGCTTGTTGTTGGCACTCAAATAAAGAAGACTTTTAATATTATTTCCTCAAATTGACTTCAAACAATTTTCCCAATATAGTTATCAAATAAAAATTTAAAAAATGATAAGCAATACATTTAAATTTAACTAAGAATACTTTTCATTAAAAAAAAAAAAAAAAAAAGCTTTTCTTATTTCTTTTTTTAATAGGTACATCATGGCACATCCTCAAAGTTCCCAGGCTCACAGGATGTTCGGGCTTGGAAGGGACCCAAGGAGATCATCCAGTCCAACCCCCCTGCCAGAGCAGGACAATCCTATCTAACACAGATCACAGAGGAACACATCCAGACAGGCCTTGAAAGGCTCCACAGAAGGAGACTCCACAACCTCTCTGGGCAGCCTGTACCAGTGCTCTGAGACCCTTACAGCAAAGAAGTTCCTCCTTGTCTTGAGGTGGAACCTCCTGTGCTGCAATTTAGGTTCCGCCTAAATGTTGGCCTATATAGAATAATTGAATCATAGAATCAACCAGGTTGGAAGAGACCTCCCAGATCATCCACTCCAGCCTAGCACCCAGCCCTAGCCAGTCAACTAGACCATGGCACTAAGTGCCCCACCCAGGCTTTTCTTGAACACTTCAGGGACGGTGACTCCACCACCTCCCTGGGCAGCCCATTCCAATGCCAATCACTCTCTCTGCCAACAACTTCCTCCTAACATCCAGCCTAGACCTCACCTGGCACAACTTGAGACTGTGTCCCCTTGTTCTGTTGCTGCTTGCCTGGGAGAAGAGACCAACCCCACCTGGCTACAGCCTCCCTTCAGGTGGTTGTAGACAGCAATGAGGTCTGCCCTGAGCCTCCTCTTCTCCAGGCTGCACACCCCCAGCTCCCTCAGCCTCTCCTCATAGGGTTTGTGTTCCAGGCCCTTCACCAGCTTCGTTGCTCTTCTCTGCACATCTTCCAGCACTTCAACATCTCTCTTGAATTGAGTAGCCCAGAACTGGACACAGCACTCAAAGTATGGCCTGACCAGTGTTGAGTACAGGGGCAGAATAACCTCCCTTGTCCTACTGGCCACACTGTTCCTGATCCAGGCCAGGATGCCATTGGCTCTCTTGGCCACCTGGGCACACTGCTGGCTCATGTTCAGCTACTATCCACCAGTACCCCCAGGTCCCTTTCTTCCTGGCTGCTCTCCAGCCACTCTGTTCTCTTTTGACCCAGATTTTTCATGAAACATTAAATAACAAAGGGAATGTGAACTAAAACACAAACCTCTCACTTCCTAGGCAAATGTTGTAAAATTTTAGAATGTGTTTCAGCTCTCTCTTTGGACAGTAAATATTTACTATTTCTCCTATGTTTTTTTCCTCCAAGTTTATCCAACCTTGATTTTTGTTTGTTGGTTTGTTTTGGTTTTGATAGGTTGTGGGAAAAAAAAACAACAACAAATAAAACCAACACAACAATCAGGCCTTTCCTTCAACATCTTTGATATGCCAGATTATTTTTTTAAGTCTGTTTGGGCAATCTGAGTAGAATTTTGAAACAGCTTTGAATCAACCTAAACTACTTCTATGGCCAATTGAAACAATCACACAGATCTGCTCATGACAGCTCACTTGTGTGGCTTATGCTATTCTCAATGCTGCACCAAAAGGTTCACATCTGTTCCTGCAAGGGAATGGAACAAAAATAACCCTGACAAGTTAATTCTGCAGTGATCCTCCCACAAGTCTATGTATTTAAATAGTCAAAACAGAGTATTTAGCTGCATAACAGTGTCAGGAAAAAAAAACTACTGCAAAACCAGTGGAGAACAGACAGTTTTCAGAGCATGGAATACATTGTGCATGGAACCAGCTTTAGCCATACTCACTATCTGCTGACGTCTGCTGGCTGTGCTATGCCTGCCTTAAATGGCCAAATAAATGGTAAGCAAGTTAAGAGACTTAAAGGTCAAAATGCTAAGAGCAGCTGCCTTTGTTTTCTTTATAATTTATTATTCAACTGTCTGTTACATTTAAATTGGTCAACCAAGTCATAACATTCACAGCAGAAACTCATTACTGCTCGTTATCTTACCAGCAAAACAAGTGGCATGTACAATGTATACAAGAGGATGAGTTAAGCGAGAGACAGAAAGGAAAAGAAAAGAGGAAGAAGCTCTTTACCACTCAAAGAAAATTGCTCCTTTCATCCTACCAACAAGTTCACAGTAGGTCCTCTGCTACTGGAATAATCTAAGCCTCCTTCTGGGACTTTCTCTACTTTTGGAATCCTGAGATGAAAAAAAGTAGTGATTGGGCAGGTTAGCGTCTGGATGTGTGTTCACGCCAGTACCACACAGCTCTGCCTTGCTCATTTTGTGACCTTAGTTCACATTTCCAGTCCTAGTCCTCCCGAGACTTATAAAGCAAATTTGTCTTCTAGAAATAGAAAGCAGCCCAGCAACACCTGAACAGATTGCCCCAGTAACATTTATTTTCCTTTTACTGCCTATGTAATTCCTCTTTGGAGTGAATACAAAGATATTGAGTGTTATTGGCAAACCAGACCTACACTGAACCAGTCAAATATCCTGTTAAGATCTTGAGTACCCAATAACCTTTTTCTTTTCTGCCCTGAATTCCCCAGCCACTTGAGTTAGAAGAGACAGGCAGGGCATGGGTTGTTTCAGGCCTGTGGCTGATAGCTACAGCTGGGCACAGAAGTAATAGAAGCTACCACATGGCACCTCACTCCTGGCCTTCAGCTTCTCATTACTGTTTGCCACTTACACTTGCAAATATTGATTGGTGAAAGGTCTTATGACAATCATGTGGAAATGTCTACCTGCCCACTTTGTAATGATATTACTGGAAACATTATGTAGCTCATTTGGCTCTACATTCTTATCATAGAATCACAGAATCAACCAGCTTGGAAGAGACCTCCAAGATCATCCAGTCCAACCTAGCACCCAGCCCTAGCCAGTCAACTAGACCATGGCACTAAGTGCCTCATCCAGGCTTTGCTTGCACACCTCCAGGGACGGTGACTCCACCACCTCCCTGGGCAGCCCATTCCAATGCCAATCACTCTCTCTGGCAACAACTTCCTCCTAACATCCAGACTATACCTCCCCTGGCACAGCTGGAGGCTGTCTCCCCTTGTTCTGTTGCTGGTTGCCTGGCAGAAGACACCAACCCCCACCTGGCTACAGCCTCCCTTCAGGTAGCTGCAGACAGCAATGAGGTCTGCCCTGAGCCTCCTCTTCTCCAGGCTGCACACCCCCAGCTCCCTCAGCCTCTCCTCACAGGGCNTCCTTTAGAAATGCTTGGGGTTGTTGTGGCCAAAGTGCAGAACCCTGCACTTGGCCTTGCTGAATCTTCTTCTTGGCTTTGCCTTCATACAAAAAGGGCAATATTCCAGAAAGGACTTCACACTTAAGCTGAAAGCCCCCAGTCACTTACACAGATGCCTAATGATTTGCATAGAGCTCATTCTGCTCTGCAAACAGAATGGTTTAAGAGTGTAGAAAGACAACTGTGTGTTTAAACACATAGATACACACTACTGGCCTCTTACACATTGGGCATAAAAATTAGAGCGAGGGTTATGAACACAAAGAGGAGTAAGCAATAGCAAAATATGAATATGAAAATTAAATGCATTACAATTTTATGGCACTTTGACTTGCTTTTCTAGTTTTGATTTATTTGTTTGTCTATAATCTATGATAATTGCATTCAAAACTTTCTTCATGCTGGGGACATTAACATACTTCAGTACAAAGACCTTGTTACCGCTATGGTAGTTTCATTCACTCTGGTTTGAAATTCTTCTGGGATAATCTGAATTCCACAACAACATACTGCAAAACTAACAATAGTTCTCTGATATTTACTCTCTGATATCAGCAAGGGAGTAAAACAATAAGAAAGGATCTATTGTGCTCAGAACCCTAGCAACAGTATCCCAGTCTGAAATAATAAAAAGGTTGATCCCCTGTTTGATCACACACTGAGGTTTTGCTGATAGTCCCCATTGAAAATGTTTGTAGGCAGCTTTCCACAATCTCCTAAAGAAGAAACTGTGTCTGGTTTGGGGTGGGGGGGTGTTAGAATGAAATGTTTGCTTAATTCAAGTTACAAAAAGAATTTAGAATAGAATAGAATAGAATAGAATAGAATAGAATAGAATAGAATAGAATAGAATAGAATAGAACCAACCAGGTTGGAAGAGACCTCCAAGATCANGCAATAACGAGGTCTGCTCTGAGCCTCCTCTTCTGCAGGCTGCACACCCCCAGCTCCCTCAGCCTCTCCTCATAGGGTTTGTGTTCCAGGCCCTTCACCAGCTTCTTTGCCCTTCTCTGCACATCTTCCAGCACCTCAACATCTCTCTTGAGTTGAGGAGCCCAGAACTGGACACAGCACTCAAGGTGTGGCCTGACCAGTGTTGAGTACAGGGGCAGAATAACCTCCCTCATCCTACTGGCCACACTGTTCCTGATCCAGGCCAGGATGCCATTGGCTCTCTTGGCTACCTGGGCACACTGCTGCCTCATCTTCACCAAAATTCAAAAGAATTCTACAGGGCAAGCCCCTTCTTTTGTCTGTGTGAAACAGATTTTCCTAGAATGATGCAAAGTGCAATACAGTAAAGGTGCTGAAGGCAGCCAGGATTAAACAGAGGTTTGAAGTTGTTCATAGGAAATGACCTAAGCAAAGACATGAGGCCAGTGGATTTTAATGATACATTAAAGTAGATGAGGTCTGAGACTGCTGCTTTATTCCAGAACTTTTACAATAAGTTTTCATTTTCTCTGCTCTACTTTATATTAACAACAAAAGGAGTGTGTGTGTGTGTGTGTGGAGGGGTGTTCAACTCACATTGAGCTAACAAGTGTCAGGACAACTTGTCTTGTGATGCATACTACTCAAATGTGAATTTTCTTTGCAGTTTACCTTAGTATGAAACACTTGCAGAAAATTTCTTTAGTGTTGATATCCAAGGTCACAGTCTGGAAATGCCTACAAAAAACTGAATAGATCTTCATTGAACAGCTTTGTAAGTCACATAGATCTTTCTGTTTCATTGTTTTTTGTAGCTGGTACTTAGATCTCTGGTTTAAGCATCTAAGCCACCCTCCTTTCTTAGCTATAGAGAACAATTGTATGGAAACGATGTTTGAGGGCAGGTGTTGAAGAAGACTTTTTCTCACTGGCTAGAGAGAGAAACTTAAGCTAACACTGGATAATTGCAGTATGGTGTGTAAGTTGTTGGCAGTGTATACTTCACTGTAACAGTCCACATTTTACTGATTCTTCATGCAAAGTCTAAAAGGCAGTATCAAGGGGGTACATTTTCACATTATTGACATTGCATCCTACCATGACTACAGAAAAATTGAGGAGAGGAATCTGCTCTCCACATCCACTTTCCTAGTACGTGAGCTGAAAAACCTTGCCCTCAGAGATCTGCTGCTGCTCCAAATGGGAGTTTTGCCAAGGCAGCCTGGCAATATAAGCTTTTCATGTCCTTATCCTTAGTCAGTTCACTGCCTAATGGCAAAAGAGGTGGTTTGGAGAAGTCACCCTGTCGACCAAAGGCGTGCACACACACACATTTCCTTGCTGCAGTGGAGATTGTTTCCATCGTCTCTGCACAACCGGTAAACAACAGACTTTGGCAGTTGATATTCTTGTGCTGAGTTGGATGGCCTTGGAGATGAGGAGAGTAAAAAGGCAAAGAGTTCCAGGGTAGACTGCAGGTTCATACCTGCTCTGATTTACTCCCCTAAGTTTCACAACAATGTCAGTAACAGGGACTAGCAAAACTCACTCAGGGATGTTTTGATTGGCCTTTAAGCTTTATAACTCTTAAACAGCCCTCATTAAGTGATATATGTACACATGTATTAGCATTGTGTATCTACAGATTGCTTCTAGTGTGCTGTTGACATTTAGATGAACATTGAGATTCTTTTCTGTGGAGTATGAAGCAAAATAAAGAGCCCCATTATAATGGAGTTGGCTTTTATTTCTCATTATTTGTGCAAACAGTATCCTTTGAATACTCAATGAATTAGAGCTGATTTTTCTTTCAAGAAAATCAGCCTGCTCTAGTGGGAGGTGTCCCTGCCTATGGCGGGGGGTTGGAGCTGGATGATCCTTGAGGTCCCTTCCAACCTAAACCATTCTATGATTCTATGATTCTAATCTTCCACCTTGAAACAAAAACGAAGTGCTGTGGAGCTTGCAGTGTGTAGAACTATACCCATCATTCTCTAGAAAACAAAGGATGTGTTCAAATTTGGACTTGAGAAGTGCCATAAGTGGAGACATTGCTGTTATTTTCAAAGGGAGGTGACAAATAACCATGTGGAGAGATTTTTGCTAACAGGACATGAGCTGATGAACATGAGCACCCGTGCTGCAAAGCGTCCTTGAGCCCATCTCAGACTCAGGAAGGCAGGCGGCGGGTGGCACACCCCAGATGCAGCTGCAGGAGGTAGAGTGCCAGTTGCAGGGGTAGGGGCAGCCAGCCACAGGGGGCTGATCCTGCAGGTTGTTGATATAATGTTAACCTACCTGTACCATGCACATAACCCTGGACCAATATGTACCTTCCACATGTACCAATCTTAAACTAAGTTAGCTGTGCACACCCCTTCCAAGTAAGCATCTAAGTCACTGTAACATGGAAATAAGAGGGAGAACGACCATCTAACCATAGAATCATAGAATCATAGAATGGTTTAGGTTGGAAGGGACCTCAAGGATCATCCAGCTCCAACCCCCTGCCATAGGCAGGGACACCTCCCACTAGAGCAGGTTGCTCAAGGCCTCATCCAGCCTGGCCTTAAACGCCTCCAGGGAGGAAGCATCCACAACCTCCCTGGGCAACCTGTTCCAGTGTCTTACCACCCTCACTGTAAAGAACTTCCTCCTAACATCCAGTCTAAATCTCCCCTCTTCCAGCTTAAACCCATTCCCCCTCGTCCTGACATTACCAGACCTTGTCAATAGTCCCTCCCCAGCCTTCCTGTAGGCTCCCTTCAGATACTGGAAAGCCACTATAAGGTCTCCTCGAAGCCTTCTCTTCTCCAGGCTGAAGAGCCCCAACTCTCTCAGCCTGTCCTCATAGCAGAGCTGCTGCAGCCCTCGGATCATCTTCGTGGCTCTCCTCTGGACCCGCTCCAGCAGTTCCATGTCCTTCTTGTGTTGAGGGCTCCAGAACTGCACACAGTACTCCAGGTGGGGTCTGAGGAGAGCAGAGTAAAGGGGGAGAATCCCCTCCCTTGCCCTGCTGGCCACACTGCTCTTGCTGCAGCCCAGCACAGGGTTGCTGTCTGGGCTGCATGTGCACACTGCCGGCTCATGTTGAGCTTTTCGTCAACCCAGACCCCCAGGTCCTTTTCCTCAGGGCTGCTCTCAGCCATTCACCACCCAGCCTGTATCTGTGCCTACTGGTGACTCAAGAGTCATTTTATCCCACGGTGCAATGCTGGCATAACAAAAAGGTTTTTTTAAAGGTGTCTTCACCTAGAATATTTCTTGTAACCAGAACGCTAAGAAAAGTCTTCCCAGTCAGGAGAAAGATAAAAAGATCCCACAGGACAACAACAGACTTTAGGAAAAAAAAATAACAAAAAACAATGAAAATCCACTCACAACAGTGAAGACTTGGTGTTTTGTTTCAGATGTGCAAAGCCCAATTCTCACTGAGAAGCATCTAAGATACTGTGTATTCTCTGGCCCTGGACTTCCCCTTAGCCAAGATTGAAGTCAGGGTTTTTTTGTGATCTACTGATCTACTGTTCTGGGCCCAAGAAGAATGATCTTGACATAACTGTTTATGTTGCAGGCTGATGTTGATGTGAACATAAAACAGAGTGTATGTTGAATGTAGTCTAAATTAGCACGTGGGCTTCTCATTAAGTCTGTTGGATCTATCTGGAGGCATGCACCAGTCCTAGAAATCACAGAATTATAGAATGATTTGGGTTGGAAGGGACCTTTAAGATCAACTGGATCTGACACCCCACTCCCCCAACTCCAGGCAGGGACACGTCCTGTTAGACCAGGCTGCCCCATCCAATGCAACTTGGAACACTTCCAGGCTTCAAACCCCCGCAACTTCTCTAGGCAACTTGTTCCAGCACCCTTGTGCTGAAGAATTTCTTCCTAATTTCTAATTTAAATTGAGTTTCTTTCAGTTTGAAGCCATTACCTGTTGTAAAAAGTCACAGAGTCATAGAATCATAGAGTATTAGGGGTTGGAAGGGACCTTCAGAGATCATCAAGTCTAACCCCTCTGCAAAGCAAGATCACTTACGGGAAGGACACACAAGCACAAGTCCAGGCAGGTTTGAAGTTCTCTAGAGAAAGAGACTCTAGAGAAAGAGACTCACGCTCTATGCAGCCTGTTCCAGTGCTCTGTCACTCTCATAGTAATTTTTTTCCTCATGTTGAGATGGAATTTCCTGTGACATGCCTTTTGCAGAAAAGCTGTCCTTTCTAGCCAAATTTGTACTGGCATGGGATTTAATGAGCGTGAGATATGCACCTTTAGAATAGATGTGAGTTTCCTCTGACACTGATGACTACTCCAGTACGTGTGGTCTCTATTAAACATCATTATGTGAACCCGATAAAGTGCCATAGCTCTCAGGGTAACATGACAATGCTGTGCCCACTGTTTGTGGGAATTCTTAGGAGTAATTATTTGAAGGCCTGAGAAGTTAACTGGGTTCTCTGGACCTTTGATATTGAATTTCACAAAGACTCTATTGTGAACATTTTCACAGTGTCACAATCTCACAGTATCACCAAGGTTGGAAGAGACCTCACAGATCATCAAGTCCAACCCTTTACCATAGAGCTCAAGGCTAGACCATGGCACCAAGTGCCACGTCCAACCTTGTCTTGAACAGCCCCAGGGACGGCGACTCCACCACCTCCCTGGGCAGTCCATTCCAGTAGCCAATGACTCTCTCAGTGAAGAACTTTCTCCTCACCTCAAGCCTAAACTTCCCCTGGCGCAGCCTGAGGCTGTGTCCTCTTGTTCTGGTGCTGGCTGCCTGAGAGAAGAGAGCAACCTGCCCCTGGCCACAACCACCCTTCAGGTAGTTGTAGACAGCAATAAGGTCACCCCTGAGCCTCCTCTTCTCCAGGCTAAACAATCCCAGCTCCCTCAGCCTTTCCTCATAGGGCTTGTGCTGGAGGCCTCTCACCAGCCTCATCGCCCTTCTCTGGACACGCTCAAGCATCTCAATGTCCCTTCTAAACTGGGGGGCCCAGAACTGGACACAGTACTCGTGGTGTGGTCTAACCAGTGCAGAGTACAGGGGCAGAATGACCTCCCTGCTCCTGCTGGCCACACCATTCCTGATGCAGGCCAGGATGCCATTGGCTCTCTTGGCCACCTGGGCACACTGCTGGCTCATGTTCAGGCGGGTATCAATCAGCACCCCCAGATCCCTCTCTGTCTGGCTGCTCTCCAGCCACTCCGACCCCAGCCTGTATCTCTGCATGGGGTTGTTGTGGCCAACATTTTCTTTCCTCTGTTAACTCACACCTTTACTTATCCGACGGTTTCTGTTCTGCTTGGTTTCAAGGCTTTGGAGGCCCCTGTATCATCCACTGAGTATGTCTCAAAAGGTTCTTCCTAGCTACTCTATGCTCATTGATTTTTTCCAGTATTTTTCCTAGCTATAGATACTAACACCTTGATTACACACCTCAGATAAGAAGTTGGGTTTTTTTCACTGTCACTGGATTTATTTCTTTGCCCTTTGGTATAGCTTCCCAGGAATAAAAGTTATGACAGGGCATCAACTATGCAAGCTTCTTTATACTTTACAAAGGAATTACTACACACAATGACATTTTTCAAAGTTATTGAGACATTTGAGCTAGTTTGATATGGCCTGCATAGACTTCTACTTTGGGAGCTTGACGCATCCCGTAGCCTGTCCTGTCATTTTGGCTTTGCTGTTATCAAGTCGCAGACAGAAAAGTTTAAAAGTCTCTATGAGATACAATTTATTTTCTAAGTTCTTGCAAAGACATAACCATAAAAATAAGCTGGGTATCTCTGCCTACTCCTTCTCAGACCTCTTTACAGAAGAGGCTTGGTTTCTAGCTGCTGCAGTTGTGACCTACATGAGACGTCTAATGACTGGAGAGGAAGAGAGAACATAAAATGTAGCTTTATGTAGGAGGCTCAGGGGAGACCTTATTGCTGTCTACAACTACCTGAGGGGTGGTTGNTAGACAAATATATACAACACTGCTCCACTGTACAGTGGACAATAAAGTTAAGCCTTTGTAAGTAAGAAGCAGCAGTTCAGCAAGGAACTTAACTATTCAATACAAGCGGAAGCGGTTGAACGCTATATAGTTTTTACTCTACACTGCAGTCTAACTTAATGCTTGGTCTATGTGCTTTAACATGTGACAGAGCAGTAGTTGCTGAAGATCTAAAGAAAGCAGGATGCAGCTGAAATATTAATTTGTAGAAATGTAGTGGGTCTATCTGGGATAGAGTTAACTTTCTTACTGGCAGCTGTATAGTGTTTGTCTGGATTGAAGACCAAAATGGTTTAACACTGTGTCTCATCTGTTTCTGATCAGTGCCTGCACACCAGCAAGGCTTTCTCTGTTTCTCTGCTTTGCCCTCACAATGAACAGACTGGCAGTGGGTAAGAGTCTGGGAGTGGACATAGCCAGGACAGCTGACCCCAGATGACTAAAGTGGCATCCCATGTCATATACCATTATACTCACCAGTATAGGGAAGGGGAGTATAGATTTTCCAGAGTAGTTGCTGCTCAGAGATTGAGTGGGCATTGTTCTGGCAGTGATGGTCTTCTGGGGGTGATGGTCTTTGGATCACATGCTTGTACTTTGTTTCCCTCTTTGCTTCACTTTGGCTGTTTTTAATTCAAACCATGAGGGTTTTTTCTTTTTCTCTTCTGATTGTCTCTCCCGTCACTCTGAAGGAGAGTGAGCAAGTGACTGGTTGGTGCTTGATTGCTGGCCAGGGTTAATGTTGATACTCAATAGGATGTCAGTTCCTTGGTTTAGAGAAGAAAAAAAAAAGTCAAATCTCTTTGACTGTTAAAGGTAAGATGTTTATTGTGGAATTGTGCCACCTTTATTGCCTTTCTTGCTGAGTATAAATGTCAAGTGCATGTGAAAATAAAGGGCTTTCAGTCTTCTAACCCCAAAAGATACAACTGTATAACCATAGTGTCAACCAATATTATCTTAGATTAAAAAAAAAAAGGGTATTTCATTAGAGGATATGGAAAGTGAGAACCAGGTGTATACATCAAATTTATCTAGAGCTTCAGTTTATGTTCCACAGAGCACACTACTGAAATAATGAACTCCGTGCACTCAATTTAACACCTTTGACATCTTTTACTCCCTTGGCATTGTGCAAGTTGGAAATCCTTTTATAGACATCCCTTCCCTTAAATTGCACAAAGTTGATAATCACATGGCAACGAACTCATGACTTTCTTCCAGAGGCATGGAGCAGGAGCAACAGCAGACCTTGTTTCAGAGCACATCTCCCATTATTGCAGGAGTTGGCAAAATAATCAAGAGAATGGAAAGCAGCCACCAAGTATAAGAACTTGCCTCCAAGAATCCTTGCTATTTTTCTGACTTCTCTCTGTTAACTTCAGCTTCTCCTCCTCCCACAGCTTTCATAATAAAAAGGGCAAACCTCAGAATAATCTGATAAGTACATACATATTTGTGGATTGAGTCTCACTCGAGTGACTACCCACAGCACGAAGGTCTAAATACGTACCTCCTACGGAATTATACAACCTGAAGAGAAGTCACAGAACTAAAAAGGCAATCTCAATCAAAGACCTAGCATACCTTTGCATCTCTGAATTAGATACTCTAAAATTATAGAATCATAGAATTGTAGAATCTCAGAATCAACCAGGTTGGAAGAGACCTTCAAGAGGGGGTGGTTGAGAGCCCCTCCTGGCGACTCAGGTTTCTGGGAGGGGAGTTGTGTCTGTATTACCTTTTACCTTGTCTATTTCTGTCTATAACTGTATATACTGTAACTATCTGCTTGTAAATTGTGCCAGCTGTAAATATAAGCTTCATCCAAATTTCCAGAGCTGGCTGAGTCTAGTCTGGGTGATTTCTAAAGTGTGGGGGGCGGGGGATACCCAAACCATCACAACCCCCAAACCATGTTCTCATTGTAGTTCAAATTTTCAGTCTTTGGATATCAGAAAACTGTACACTGTAAGAAAACAGTTTTTCTGCTTTCTTCTGAAGGCTAGAAGGATTTCACTTAAGAAAACCATCTCTTCAAAGTGATTTACTGCTTGCGATTACAGGTAGAGACATACCAATGAACCTTCTAATGAAAGACATGCTTCTTTGATAGAAATCAGTCTCCTAAGTGATTTAGTGCAATATGACATTTCAGACGCCTTACACACATCTAAATATGTCAGCACCTTGTGTAATCTCAGTCTGTTTCATTTTCTGCTCTGTACCTAGAAGAATTACAGACATCCCTGTTTACTGTACGTTTTGTCCTCTGGCTTTGATTTTGTATGCACTACAGAAAGGTACACCAACATTAAGACTGTCAGACTGATGCAGTCATACAGATGCAAGAGATTCATTTAAATGAAAGAAAAAGTGGATTTTAGCCTTGCTGATGTTAATGGACCAGTACATCTTCATGAATCATAAAAGAACAAAGTGCCCTTGTCTGTAGGAACATTTAGCTAAAGTCTAGCAGGAAGGCCCCATGAGGGTAGAGTGAGGACAAGGAGAACATTATGGCTGAAGGAGAAAGAGCAGCCAAAAGGAGTTTGAGCTGTGCCATCCCACTGTTTACCGTCTCAGAGTAGGAACTTGAAGACAATTCCTAAATCATATGAACTTCCTGAGAAGATATCCATATTTGAGATCACACCCAGCATTCCTGCAAGGGGTATGCAAGGGATGACTATCTGCTTAGTGAAGCTGACTTCTGGTCCCTGCTGGCTGCACATAAGGTGCAGAATAGTTCTGAGGTAAGGCAATATTTCTCTACCTATCTCTGGTGTGCTGTTTGTAGGTCTGTGGACATATCAGAGGAAGGAAACTTGGCAATATTGTCAAGTGTGATTTTGGGCTCCACTCACACAGGAGATTTATCACTAAACTCTTGCATTAATTTTAATATTATTATGCCATCGTCAGTACTCCTAAAAGCTGCAATTTGTGCATGGAACTTCTGAACTGCAAAAAAGCCCCAGAACAAAAATCAAAATAAATGAACTTCACCCCAAATTCCCAAACCACTACGAACAGAAACAATTAGAGTATTGTGAGTTTTCATAGCAGGCTTACTTTGCAAAGCTGTTGTAGTGTTTGGTTTTCTTTAAGTAATTAAAAAGCCCCATATAGATGCCCCAAACCAGGCACTTAAAACTGGAGAGAGATTGGAATCATTCCATTAAACAGTGTGGTGGTTTAACCCCAATCACCAACTAAGCACCATCCAGCTGCTTGCTCCCACCTCACCTTGCAGTGAAACTGGGAGTAGAGTCAGGCAAAAAGGCAAAACTGGGTTTGTTCTGTCTGGAGAAGAGGAGACTGAGGGGAGACCTTATCACTCTTTATAACTATCTGAAAGGAGGTTGGGGTGAGGAGGGGACCAGCCTCTTCTCCTTGGTGGCAAGCAACAGGACTAGAGGAAATAGTTTCAAGGTGCACCAGGGGAGGCTTAAGCTGGATATCAGGAAATCACAGTCTCACAGTATCACCAATGCTGGAAGAGACCTCATANGCCTCCTCTTCTCCAGGCTAAACAATCCCAGCTCCCCCAGCCTCTCCTCGTAGGAGAATAAATACATATTAATAATAAATACATAAATACATCTTTACAGAAAGGGTTATCAAACATTGGAGTGGTCTGCTCAGGGCAGTGCTGGGGTCACCATCTCCGGGGGTGCTTAAGCAGCGTTAGGGCTTAGGGACATAGTTTAGTACTGACCCTTCAGTACTGGGTCGAGGGTTAGACTGGACGATCATTGAGGTCTCTTCCAACTGGATGTATTTTGTGGTTCTGTATTTAATTCTATTCTAAATTTTATGGTGAAAGATTGATGATAAAGTATAAAGGTAATTTCACATGCAGATAGATGCCCTTTTTAAAAAGCAGATCCATTCAGATGTATCTATTTCTATGTATTTAAGATGAAACAGTTTGCTGGATCTCCCCCATCCTTTTAGGATACTCAGTAATGAAACAGTGGAGGTCTTTTACCCTATTATTTGGGTACAAATATCTGGCAGGAGTGGGGATGCGATGTAGATAAAGGGCAGTACTGTTGGATGAGGAAGCATGAAGAGAACAGATGTACAACCTCTCCAACAACTTCCAGCTGTTATCCCCTCAGTGTTAAAATTGCAGTAGTTTTTATAGTCAGCTCCTTGCTTCAAAAATGTTTCCAGAATATCTTATTCAGGTGAGTAGGTGTTTTTTCTTTTGTCCTACTGTACAATCAAACTGCATGAGTAACTGTCTAAGAATGTTTACAGGACACTTAATCAGCAGGAGATACTTACATTTACAGAGGTAATAGGAAATCCCCTGTGGCTTTGTACCTAATTCAGTAATCTTTAAAGCTTAGCATATTTACTGTTGAAACCGAGGACTGCTGTTGTCAGAAGATTCTCAGCATAGAAAGAAAATTCAGCACCTTGTCTGCTTACAGTGAAATTCCACAGGTTTCAGGAAGCTATGTATGCAGAGTTCTCCCTGTGGAAGTGTCAGGAGCAGAATGTGTCTATTCCAGTCCACCTGCACAAATGAACAAGAGAAGGATCCAGTAACCAGAGCTGCGGTGCCTTGGAACCGTGTGATGCTTCCCTGCCTCTCCTGACTCCCTGTGCATGCAGATGTGTTACACATGTATGCAGAGTTCTCCCCGTGGAAGTGTCAGGAGCAGAATGTGTCTACTCCCAGCCACCTGCACAAATGAACAAGAGAAGGGTCTAGTAACAAATATTCAGAGCCTGTTGGGATCTTTGTTGGCTTGATGGGGTTTGGTTTTGCCGTTTGTTTGTGGGTTTCTTTTGCTTGTGTTCTGTTTGTTTGTTTTAAGAGGACAAATGGTAAACATCTGACGTGTTCTGCTGAAAAGTCAAATCTGCTAAGTTTAGATTTTAAAGAAACTCCTTTGGAAGACATTTTTCTTGTTTGTATTGAGACAATGCCATTGTTAAACATATGTTAGCTCTAAAGAGTGGGAGAGAGCACACAGCTTGTTTGCCTTGTCTTAATATGGGCTTCACATTGCATGTGATTCATGTCTTCTTTGGGCAAGAAGAGTGAAAGTCAGTGTGCCAACTGGAGTGTGTTCCTACCTGTCTAGACAAGCCTCCTAGGAGACTTGACATCAAATGGAGCTCTCTTGGAGATAACAATGACAGTCAGTAACTGGATGTTAACTTCTTAACAACTGGCAGCCAAGGAGGACAGAATGTGTGCAAATGTTGTTGTCTAGAGAGTCAAACCAAGGACAGAGGGCTCTGGATGCTGTACTAGGAAGATGATGGCCTGGTGCAGGGAGTGAAAGAATCCTGGCTTGGTGAGCCAGAGATCTGAGTAATGCTGCCAGCGTGGACATGTGTGCATGTTTTATTTTCTGCATTGAAAGCTGAGGGAAATCTTAATACCTAATGCCTTGTGTTCACAGGTTATTGCAGACCTGAGTTAAGCCCTGGCTGTGTGAGAAATCAGATTTCACTCTAGCTGCTGAAAGATGTCAGCCTCCACTTCAGCTGCTGAAAGCCTACAGTAGGAGCTTTGTTCAGGAGAGTAGTTAGTGTTGAGCAATAAACAGGCACAACCTGGGTAAAAACAAGAGGTGAGTTTGCTCCTTGCACCTGAAGAGAAACTGAAATATTTTGTTTTCCCTTCTCAAATGGAAGTGTCTCTTATCTGCCCATAAGTAATTGCCAAAGTTTCAGGGAAGCTTTATTTCCATTCCAGAGTGGAAGAAACTTTGAAAGAGTGGGAGTGAATCAATTCTATCCTGTTCCTCATCGCTGAAAGTATCATTCTGCATGGGCACCTTGGATGACCATGTTTCACTTTCTAAGAGTAGCTCATAGCAATGGCCTTGAGGAGGCTTGCAGATGAGAAGAGATAAAATCTGTTAATCACCGTTGCCCAGTTTCGTTCTTGTGCCGCGTTAGATACAAGCAATGAATTGTCAGAAGGGAAAGAATCAATTTCAAGCAGTAAAATACATCAAACTCCATAGTCTGCTAAATTGTTCCAATACAGATTAATGCACTTCCTCCCACCCTGGCTTTAAGCAGCTGTCAAGTGCACAGCAAGAAAGACAAATCTTCCTGCTTTCCACATCTTTTGATCAGCATAATTGCAAGACTAAAACCTGCTATTTTTGTACTTGCACTTTGTATTTTGCAGCCTGGTTGCAGGAATAGCTCCAGTGGGAAATGTGAGTCAAAGTAGGCAATAAGCAAGAAAAGTTTACTGGAAGTTATAAATAAAAATATCTTCCCTCCCACCCCCTGCCTTTGTTTATATTTTGAGGAGTGAAAGGATAGAACAGTTCTTGTGGTTACTCTACAGACTTCTTTACCTCTTAACAACAGGCATGCACCTCTCCACAAGCTTCATGTAGCTTTTCATTTTTTCTAGTTGAGAAAATCTTTGCTAAGCAGGATCATGGGAAACTGGAACAAGACAGCCCTGCAATGGCAGTGGAAAGAAATTTGAAGATGCCTGTTTGCTGAGTAGAACTACTCAAGACACAGAAAAGGCCATAGGTGTCCTCTTCCATTGGAGACTCCATCTAGCTCTGACTGCTTTCAGTGTGCACGGCTGTGCACGAAAACAAGAGGGATTGCACCTCCACCTAAGCATGTTAGACATCTAGGCAAAGTTAGTTTCTAGGCTCCCTCTACAGTCACTGGAGAAAAACTGTTGCCTCTGAAGGGCAGGTTTCCCTACTTTCTTTCGACATGTGTTTTGTAGACTTCAGGGTTCCTCGATATGGATTGGTGAGAAATGAAGTGAATTGTCTGGGTACGTGAGGACCTTATCAGTAAAGGCAAGACCATGGAAATAGCCATCTCTGCTTATACTTTTCCATTCACCATGTAACAGCTATCAGTATTTACTGAACAGGAGAAAACTCCAAGTGTTTTTAGGTACCTGTGAAGATGTCTTCTAGCCTCTATGAACAAATGAAACTCTTGACCAGTTTCAGCAATATATGATTTTTATACAGGTAATATTTCAACTCATACAGTAATTCTAAGGTTTAATGAATATTCATATATAGGCTTTGAATTATTTAAGTTAAAGCCATCAAGTGGAACTAAGCTCTTCCTCATCTACAACTTCAACAGGGAATCTGTTCTTTGAGGATTTTTTAATCATCAGTTGTCACTAATGTGGGGCAAGTTATGTTCCTTAGCTTGCATAATGGACTTAATCATCATTCATAGAGCACACACTGGCCTTCCAGAAGTTTTATTCATCATAACCCTGTGCAGATTTACTAAGTCTGATTCAGTCACTTTCTTAAACTACTCCTGGCTGTGATCTGATCTCTATTGAATGGTGAGTATTTATTCGCTTTTCTTTTTCTGTTTAATTGTGTTTTGCTGTTTTTGTTTATTTTTGTTTGTTGTTGTTTTTTTTTTTCCCAAAGGGACACTGCAGAAAGAATTCTCTTTTGTTAGAGAACGTGTTGTAGAAGGAGATCTTCAAGGAGATCTGAGTGCTATATTCATGCAGCAGACAAGAACAAGTTGTTCCAGTGACAAATACAAAAGATGAATGTTAGGATAACCTTTGAGATAAAGACTCTGTGTGAATTAAAATAAGACCTAAAGAAAAAGAAAGGGGGGGGTGGGGGGGTGGTCAGACAGAAGGCAATGAGCTAAATTTTCTCATGGCCTCCAGCACAAGCCCTACGAGGAGAAGCTGAGGGAGCTGGGATTGTTTAGCTTGGAGAACAGGAGGCTCAGGGGTGACCTTATTGCTGTCTACAACTACCTGAGGGGTGGTTGTAGCCAGGAGGAGGTTGCTCTCTTCTCTCAGGCAGCCAGCACCAGAACAAGAGGACACAGCCTCAAGCTGCACCAGGGGAAATTTAGGCTTGAGGTGAGGAGAAAGTTCTTCACTGAGAGAGTCATTGGCTACTGGAATGGGCTGCCCAGGGAGGTGGTGGAGTCGCCGTCCCTGGAGCTGTTCAAGGCAGGATTGGACGTGGCACTTGGTGCCATGGTCTAGCCTTGAGCTCTGTGGTAACGGCTTGGACTTGATGATCTGTGAGGTCTCTTCCAGCCTTGGTGATACTGTGAGACTGTGTGTGTGAAAATTGAATCTCCTTTGGAGATCTCAATTAATGTGGATATTGCAAACACGGTAACCAACTGCAGAAAGAGGAAGACACTCAAAAAAGGCTTGGTTTGCCTTCTGAGATGGAGGCTGTCAGAGTCAAAGTGTGAGCAGTTCCTGAGTTAGTATTTACTGCCCCCAGTTCCAGGTGCTAAACAGGACACTGATAAACAGCAGGGGGAAATGGACTTCATTGAAAATCCAAGTTAGTAAGAGCTACAGCACTCCGAATTTTGTCTCTGATAACTATCAGAGCACTACAGCTCTTGCAGCATACTTTTCTTAGCAGTAGACACTGAGCAAAAGGTAATAAATAATTGTGAAATAGAGCTTTGTTTTCAGAGTGCAGTGATTAATGCTCCACTGCATTGTCCCTCCACAACCGCTGCGTTTTAATTAAAGATGTCATGCAACTGTGGTGCTTGAAAATGCGCAGGTTTGAGCCACTCTGCTTTGTTTCATTGTCTTGTCCTTAAATTACCTGAACAATACAAGTCCTCCATTATCAGACTGGAAGGACTGACATGTTTCTGTACTCAGCTCTGAAATGGGATTTTTTTCCTTGACCTTGTGAACACTAGATCCCAGATTCATCGTTGGTGCCAAATCTTTTGACAGACCAAAGGCAGAAGTTGAGATCCTATATCGAGGACACTACAGTTTCTTGGTGAGATCTTGAAACTGTAGAATACCCAAAGAAGCAGTAACTAGCTTGTTTTTTGCATATATAAGTTTTGTTTTTACATCAGAGAAGATAAAAATACTGAAAGACTAAGTTCTTCACGTTTAGTAGAGAGTAAAAATTAATTTTGTCTAAGTTCTTCAAATTTAGTAGAGAGTAAAGAATAGTTTTGTCTGAAATGCCACATAAACTGCAGCCTGGAGAAGAGAAGACTCAGGGCAGACCTCATTGCTGTCTGCAGCCACCTGAAGGGAGGTTGCAGCCAGGTGGGGGTTGGTCTCTTCTCCCAGGCAACCAGCAAAAGGACAAGGGGACACAATCTCAAGTTGTGCTGGGGGAAGTCTAGGCTGGATGTTAGGAGGAAGTTGTTGGCAGAGAGAGTGATTGGCATTGGAATGGGCTGCCCAGGGTGGGAGTGGAGTCGCTGTCCCTGAAGATGTTCAAGAAGAGACTGGATGAGGCACTTAGTGCTATGGTCTGGTTGATTGGCCAGGGCTGGGTGCTAGGTTGGACTGGCTGATCTTGGAGGTCTCTTCCAACCTGGTTGATTCTATGATTCTATGATTCTATACCTGTTGGCTTTCTTCCCACGGACTTTTGGAAGCAGCCAACTTGTGTGTATGCATGTGTGGGCTGAATGAAAATATACCTGTGTTAACTTTCAAAATTCCATTCCTAGCATCATTCTCCTGTGATTAATTCTGGCTTCCTAAAAATTGTTTACCTGCTTTTAACATTATTATTTTCAACAGAAATCTCCGGGAAGGTCATCAGGTGGCCTAGTTCCATGAGTCTCTGTTCTTTGTAACAGCAGTCACAAAGTTAGTAGGGTGTTCTACTTCTAAGAACTGTTGGGGAGTGTTCAGGTGCCTTGGGTGCATAATTATTAAGGCTTTGTGAAAAAGAAAAAGAGGACTGTCAGAAGGAAGAGATTTTAAAGTGAGAGGAAATAAGACACTAATTTTGGTTTCATGTTGAAAGTGCACCAAACCCTCCCTGATCATTTACTGTCACCTTTTTTTTTTGCCATCCCAAGTTGCTCTTACTCGTAAATATTTCCACCAAAATTGAGATTTAACTGAATTGCTATTTTATTCACTGTCAAGATGTGCTATTACAGCTGTCATGAGAGCTATTATATTGTATTCCACTTGATTATTTTTTTTCCCTAATGCTACTGTAGGAAATGAAAACAGGTCACCACCCCAATGCACATTTTGTTTTGCAACCAAAATGCTCTGTTGTTGGTTTTTTTCCAAATTAATAGTTTCTTTATGCCACACTTACAGGCTAAGCCAAAGTATTTTTTGCTCTGCCATAATTTCCTCTCTAAGCTGGGAGATTCTGAAGTTGTGAGTGAATGGTGCAAAGGCAAGTGATTGATGGTGTAAGCCATCCTTTTCCATAGTTCTAGTTCTGATTCCTGAAAGTCCTGCTTCCAGGTGTAGGCTTCCACCTTCCTGCCCCTGGTCAGTTTCATAAAAATTGAAATAGAAGGGATGCCAAAAAGAAAAGAGAAATTAAAAATATAGAAAGCTTTTTTGGGGAGGGGGAAATAGCAACAAGCTCTACTTAGTTGTGGCTGGATTTAAATGCCTGTGTCAATGACTGCTATGCTTCTGTTCAAACATCTTCATCGGAGCTACGGCATTGGAGCAAAGCAACAAAGGTAACATCTGCCATTCAAAAATGTAAGTACCCTTAACACTCTGTACAAGAGCAAACCTCATTCCTCTCTCTGCTCTTCTCTTTGTACCTATTTAACACTTTCCCTGCCAGTCAAAGACAGTAATTAGTAGCTTTGTGGATTCCTCAATCCCTCACGTCAGGTCTTTTCAGTTGGTGTACTTTCACTGTCTCCACTTACATTGAAATAATAAAGCAAAATCCAGTCTCCTTCTGCCAAATGCTTTCTAAAGGGAATTTGATTAGATTCTCACATTTCAAAACAGATGCTTGTGCATGTTGAAGAGGTCTGCAAGCAGAACTTAAGCTCTATAAAAGTGTTTCTTTAGATGAAAAAGAAAAAAAACATCCCATAGCTCTTCCCCTGAGTGGGGACAGCATTGTGCTGCTAGTATCCATTATAATGTTCCCTGCATAGGTTGTTTCATCCAATCCTTTCATCCTCCTAAAGAGGGTAGAAAAACTGAGTCTAAAAGATAAAAAAATTGCATTAACTGCACACAATTTAGCTCCCAAATGGGGCCTAACATGATTAAAATAATAAGCATCAGACTATGCTCAACAGCACTTCCACTAGTGTAATTAGGGTTTAAAACATGAAACGTGTCTCCAATGCAAAATGTTTCAAGTGAAAACCGCAACAACATGTCTGGCAGAGCATTATCATGTGGACTAGACTGCTGTCAGTCTAAGTGTGATGCTAAAGATGGGAAAAGCTTACTGACATGGCCAAGATCTGGCCAAAAATACAGTCCATGCCTTACTCTAGGCATAACCCTACAATGGAAAGATTGATCCTGCCACAGAAAAAAACTGCCACTGATTTTCATGAATCCTTTAGCAAGACTTAACTCTTGAGTTTTAATTGATCTGACTTGTTAGATACTTGCCTAAATGCCAAATGGCCATAACCTCTGGTTTCGTTAGAGTGGTTGCCACAGTCCAGACCAGAGGGCTGGTGCTGCAGGGACAAAGGTCTGATGACATCAGGACAGCAGGCAGCAATTTTCAGAAAATCAGAAGTGCTGAGAAGTGTCAGGAAAACAGAAGTGGCAAAAGAGCACCATCATTGTGACACAGTATACATCTATGAAGAGTTTACATCCCCAGTTGAAGAGGGACATTGAGATGCTTGAACGTGTCCAGAGAAGGGCAACGAGGCTGGTGAGAGGCCTCGAGCACAGCCCTACGAGGAGAGGCTGAGGGAGCTGGGGTTGTTTAGCCTGGAGAAGAGGAGGCTCAGGGGAGACCTTATTGCTGTCTACAACTACCTGAGGGGTGGTTGTAGCCAGGGGGAGGTTGCTCTCTTCTCTCAGGTGGCCAGCACCAGAACAAGAGGACACAGCCTCAAGCTATGCCAGGGGAAATTTAGGCTTGAGGTGAGGAGAAAGTTCTTCACTGAGAGAGTCATTGGCTACTGGAATGGGCTGCCCAGGGAGGTGGTGGAGTCGCCGTCCCTGGAGCTGTTCAAGGCAGGATTGGACGTGGCACTTGGTGCCATGGTCTAGCCTTGAGCTCTGTGGTAACGGCTTGGACTTGATGATCTGTGAGGTCTCTTCCAACCTTGGTGATACTGTGAGACTGTGATACTGTGATAGAAATCTTAGAGCTCCATCCTAGAAGTAATAAAATAGCAGTAGGAAACATCTGGTGAAGGCAATGAAAAGGGTGGAAGGAGCAAAATGGTTATAAATGAGGAATGATTAAATAGAGTAAGAGTTCACCAGATGGGAAATCAAGGGGGACACAGCACAGGTAATATGCTGATTGACCTGACTATCAAGAGATCAAGAGGAAGTGGATGGTATCTCCATGAAGTGAAAATAGCCAGTAGCATGCTTAAAACAAGATAAAGGAGATTTTTTTTCATGCATTGTGTGTGTAAACCACAAATCTTACAAATGGATGCGGTGCATGAGGTCAGGAAGCAGCAGGACAAATCGAGGAGGCAAAAGATGCATTAGTGCCTACAGAAGGCAAATATCATGTCCCTGTTCAGGAAGTCTCTGAGCTACAAGCTACAAGAGAATGAAAAAGTATTTTGAGAAAGTATTTCTGAGTGTGTTAATAATGTTAAATAACTGTGATTGTTTAATGTTTATACTGCTTTTATGTTCTCAGCCCTCCTGGGCACTGCTGGAGGACAGAGGGTTGGCTAGACTTTTCTTGCCCTAACTCTTCTTATGATTTACAACTCTTTTGTAACTGGTAAGTGCTGTGAATAATTTTTCCTAGATGGCTCTCTCTGTCTTTGCCAATTCACAAGTCTCTTTGGGAAAAGAAACAATTTCAGATGTACTAAGCTTTGCCTGATAAAAGGGCTCCTGTGGCTTTTCTATCATATGTGAATTTTGACTTCTCTGGCAAACTGAAAAACTGTTGATTAAAGGCAAATTCATCCATAATGCATGGCCTGCACTGTGATACATACCAAAATACACTTGGTCCATAAAGTCATTGTGAATAACAGTATTTCATCAGATGAATATGGTCTCTCAGGTTACAGACAAACAGTGTCATGTGGAAAATGCAAATATGTCCACTGTCATCAGGTTATATTGGTCTGATTCAATGATGATAGGCTTTGTAGCCTGCTCACCAGACCTGTAATGATAAGCAATCTCCAACTATCTTCTGTTATCATGTTGAGGATGGAGGTATAAATTTTAGAGGTTTGAGTTTTATTTGAGCTTAAGCAGAGGTCTATTTTCTGTAGCAGAATTTATTCTGATTTATGGTGTAGATTCAAGCCTCTGGGCCTTTGAAAACACTTGAATGTACTTTTTTACATTGCACTTCAAACCGTGTAGCTACATTGCCTGCAGCTACAGGATTGATTTTTATACACTTGCTTGCTTTGTACAATAAGAACAGGCAGGTTAATAGCATCTGAAACAGTTCAAGTTACTGCCTTTCTGAACTGAAATAATCTATACCTAGCCACAACACAATCTTTATGCATGGAATAACTGTTGTTACAACACCTGCCTATTTAATCTGAAAGAAGAGAAGCAGAGTATAGTTGGCTGAAATTAACGTTGAGCAGGAGATTAAATAGACTGGGATGAAATTTCTGATTCCTGATATTCCACTGTTATTAAGCAGTGTCCAAGTCTCCACTTTCACAGAACCACACAGAATCATGGAATGGTAAGTGCTGGAAGTAAACCTCTAGAGATCGTCTAGTCCAACCCCCCTGCTAAAGCAGGGTCACCTAGGACAGGATACACAGGAATGGCATGCAGGTGGGTTTTGAAAGTCTCCAGAGAGGGAGACTCCACAACTCTCTGGGGGGCCTGTTCTAGTGCTCCAGAACCCTCAAAGTAAAGATTTTTCTCCTTATATTTCAGTGAATCTTCTTGGTTCTGGTTTGTAGCCATTATCTTGCATGCTATCACTAGGCAGCACTGGAAAGACCCCAGCCCCATCCTCATAGCCTTCACTCTTTAGATATTTGTATGCATTGATAAGATCCTGTCTTGGTCTTCTCTATTCCTGGCTGAAAAAGCCCCACCTTTCTCAGCCTTGTCTCACGAGAGACATGCTCTAGTCCTTTAATAACCATCATGGCTCTCCACTGGTCTCTCTCCAGTAGTTCCCTGTCCCTCATGAACACAAAACTTGAACATAGGTGCGGCCTCATCATGGCAAAGTAAAGACTGAAGAGACTCTTCCTCAACCAACTGGCTACACTTTTTGTAATGCACCTCAGAATACTGTTAGCCTTCTTGATGTGAAAAAGTTGCTGGAAAAGGAGTTATAAAAACCCCAAAAAGCCAAATACCCATCTGTCAACTCTGTTTTTTACTCTCTTCCACTAAGGGATGATAAGCCCAAACGCTACACTGTGCCCTGTATGTGATGTGGATTGTTTTGCTTCCATTCAAGAAAACTGAAGTCTACTGTAGAAAAGGGAGATACAGCAATTTCCATCACTGATGAACTTCCCAGGATTACTTTTTATTGGAAGAATTCATCTGAATTTCTACAGGAGGCAAAAGGTTTTTTGCGGTTTTGTTTGTTTGTTTTGATTTGTTGTGGTTTGCTTTGATTTTGGTTGGTTTATGTTTGTTTGTTTGTTTGTTTCCAGAGACCAGTTCTGTGTTTTCCTTGGTGACTTTACCTTTTATTTTGGTTTTACTGTCCTTACAAGTAAAACTCTGGAGAAGAAAGAGCTGCACATCCCTGGATATAGCCAAATTGTAAAACCTTTGTATGATGTAACTCAAAAGAGGAACAACTTTAAGTGGGGGCCTGAACAACAAGCAGCCTTTGATCAGATAAAGCAAGAAATAGTTGATGCAATGGGTTTGGGACCTGTTCGAACTGGTCCGGACATTAAGAACATTCTGTATATGGCTGCGAGTGATAATGGTCCAACCTGGTGCCTATGGCAAAGAGCCCCAGGAGAAACACGTGGCCAACCACTTGGCTTCTGGAGTAGAGGATATAGAGGGTCAGAAGCAAACTATACTCCAACAGAGAAAGGGATCCTTGCTGCTTACGAAGGAGTAAAAGCTGCTTCAGAAGTAATCGGGACAGACTCTCAGCTTCTTTTGGCTCCCAGGTTACCAGTTTTGAACTGGATGTTTAAAGGAAAGGGGTCATCACCACACCATGCAACTGATGTTGCCTGGTCTAAGTGGATGGCTCTCACAACACAGCGAGCACGCGTGGGTTCTTGTTCCCCGTACGGGCCACCAAATAATTCTGTCGTAGGTTTAGGCGACAGAAATTGAACTCTCAAATCAAATTGGAGAGAAAATACAGGATTGTATTTAGAGAGGGAGAGATACAGCGATAGATCTTACAAAAGCCATTTCCCCATCCATGGCAAACCCCCTTGATGTTTTCCCCATCCCCCAAAAAAACTGAATCTACCTTCCCCAGTGCTCCAATCCTCACCCCCCCCACACCCTCCCCCCCAATTGCCTCCGCCAGCCAAGAGGCCTACTGCTTACATGTTCCCCATAGATTGGCTCCTGCCACACACACAGGGCAGGAGGAGGAGGAAAGAAGAACGAACTGACCTTGTTGCACACCCAGGGCAGGAGGAGGAGGAAAGAAGAACGAACTGACCTTGTTGTCAGTCTATAAGGAGATAGCAGAATTATGGGATTCAATAACAATCTTCTAGTCCCCAGAAAACTTTTTTTAACCCTATAGCCTCAACCTCAGACATTAATATGTGTTTAGGTTAAACAGAAAAAATAGTTGGGGGAAAAAATGTTAGAACTTCCCGTTCCTCCTTGACTTGCAAAGTGCATTTCTCTTTAGTCGATCAGAATTCAGAAAGACATATCTTCATTGGCCATGTAAGCCTCCTCGTTAATTAATTCTGTGATTCTGTCAGCTCTGATCTTCAGAATGTGGCTTAAAATACCTCTACACTATCTGTGCAAATGGGAATGATACTGTTGGTATTAAAGCTATTTCTTTATCTCAGAGTAGTGCAGTGGGAGAGAGACCAATAAGCCTTGAAAAGAGTCTTGCAATTGTTTGTACTAGATGAAGAAAATGTGAGGGGAATGGAAGTTGTTCTGCACTTGCCTTAAAAGCAAAGGCCCTCTTTACCCATAATCTTCTTTTGTGTAATTAGCCATTAGCAGTTTGTTATGCTGAAAATGAGTTGCTTCTTTCTGACTTACAACCAGTCTAATTAAACCCAGCCATTAATGTAAAGACTCTCTTTGAAAGAGAAGCTTCATACCTGATCGAACAATTATTTTGAAAGGTGTTGATCCTTTTGCTGCTGTTCAGGATGGGTTTTGGTTGATTGGAGATGTGTCAATGGCACAGCATATTAACAACTAATGGAGATGAATGGCTATGAGGCTTAAAATTATGTTTCTGCTCTGCTGCTTCAATCAAAAGTGCGCAAAAATTGTCGTGCGGTGATGACAGGAAATACTTGTAAAATTAGCTTGTAGTTCTCGTTGCTTCCAGTGCAGTTATCAAGTTTCTAATGAAAAGGGGGGGGGAAAGATAATTTGAAATTTCACAGCACATCAGAAAACACTGTAATGCTTGTTATCACTTTGTACACCCTACCACTTGTGATTGCACAACTTCGACTTTTATGGCTTGCTCATCTCCTTTGCGTCAGGCAAGAAGACTACTTGAGTAGTGAGGCTGTTGTCCGTATCAGTAAGGCTGTCAGGCAGCACCCCAGAACTGTTCTGGCAGGATGTGACTGGGAAGAAATTAACACTGAGTTTTGTACGGGGGGTGTGTATGTGATGGTTTGGGTGTTCCCTGCCCCCCCACACTTTAGAAATCACCCAGACTAGACTCAGCCAGCTCTGGAAATTTGAATGAAGCTTATATTTACAGCTGGCACAATGTACAAGCAGATATTTACAGTATATACAGTTATAGACAGAAATAGACAAGGTAAAAAGGTAATACAGAAACACAACTCCCCTCCCAGAAACCTGAGTCCCCAGGAGGGGCTCTCAACCACCCCCTCACCTTCCCCTACCCCTCTCAACCTTACCCCAATCCCAAGGAAGAATGGAGGTTCAGCCAAAAGGATTGAGAAGCAAAGGTGAATCAGCAAAGCAAATGGAGGGTGAGGTTAGAAGGCAAGATGGAGTTCAGCCAGCAGCCACGAACTCCCTGGCAGGCAGGGAGAAGAGAACAGCCCAGCACAAAGTGCCCAAGTGAAGTGCCCTAATCTTTGTTTTTGTCTTTCTTTGTACACATCTCAGCAAGACTGTGAGTGAAGTAGACCTCACCATTGTTTTTCATTTCTCAGCCTATCATCTAGTTCTTCTCACCAAAACATTCTAGCTAGCTTCAAACTAGCACAGTGTAGCAGTTGAACTTGGAGAAATAGTATGATGGGTGGGCTGACTGAAATGGAATTATTTGAGACATTAATCAAATTCCAGTCAGCAGGAATCAGGAAAGAACTTCCCCTATGAATAAATATCCATTTTATGGACTTTATTATTGGATATCCATAGATAATGTCTGTTACTGATCAATGTCTGTGCTAGTTTGAAGCTAGCTAGAATGTTTAGGTGAGAAGAACTAGATTACAGGCTGTGAAAGGGAAACAATGGTGATGTCTTCTTCACTCATAGGCTTGCTGAGATGCATAAGAACAGGAGTACAAACATAGATAGGGCATTCGGTATTTGGGCACAGCCTGGGCTTTTGAGCTGCATTTCTCTCTAACCTCACCTTCCATCTCTCTGATTAATCCACCTGCTTCCTAACCGCCCTGGCCAAACCTCCATTCTTCTTTGAGGCACAAGGCAATGTCTAGGGTAAGGTTGAGGGGTGGGAGAAGGTGGAGGGGCGGCTGGGGGCCCCTCCTGGGGACTCAGGTTTCTGGGAGGGCTGTTGTGTTTCTGTATCACCTTTTACCTTGTCTATTTCTGTCTATAACTGTCTATACTGTAAATATCTGCTTGTATATTGTGCCAGCTGTAAATATAAGCTTCATTCATATTTCCAGAGCTGGCTGAGTCTAGTCTGGGTGATTTCCAAAGTGTGTGTGGGGTGGGTAACACCCAAACCACCACACTGTCAGATCTGATGGTACTGGACATAGAAGCCATAAGGTTAGATACTGAATTTTTATGCTTGTTTTAACACTTCATTATAAAATAAAGACAAATGTGTTGCAGGAAGCAATATGAGAAAAATGACCCCTTGCCTTTATTTTGGACAATCGATTGTCATTTTTAGTTCATTACAGTAATAGCAGCGCTCAAAGTTGTGAGGACCTCTTTTCAGACTGATCCTATTGTCTGCCTGCATCAAGGGCAACATGATTCCTGACTGGCAATACCCTGTCAGCTGTGCTTGTACATTTTATTCATGTTCTGAATCCAGTCTGGAATAATCCTTTGAAATAGAGGAAAGGATCAGAATACCTATTGCTTGAAGAGGGCAAATGAAATATTCAAAAGCTAAGCACTTACCAAAAATAAAGATGACAAATCTGTGTCCTGTTTGAAGCAGTCCCAGAGCAGGATGAAAGTGAAGGGTGAGCTGAAAGAGCACAGAAAATATAGGCAAAGGCACCACACATTGGCCAGTAGCTTAGAACAACCATTTTTTTATATGAGAGGTCCTGGATGAGGCACTTAGTGCCATGGTCTAATTGATTGGCCAGGGCTGGGTGCTAGGTTGGACTGGATGAGCTTGGAGGTCTCTTCCAACCTGGTTGATTCTATGATTTACATCTGTTCCATTCCATTCCCAGGGTTTCACATGCATGCCATAACTCAGGACCATTTGCTATATTGTGATTAATCATCATAGAATCAACGAATAATCATCATAGAATCAACCATGTTGGAGGAGAGCTCCAAGCTCATCCAGTCCAACCTAGCACCCAGCCCTGGCCAATCAATTAGACCATGGCACTAAGTGCCTCATCCAGGATTTTCTTGAATACCTCCAGGGATGGTGACTCCACCACCTCCCTGGGCAGCCCATTCCAATGGCAATCACTCTCTCTGGGAAGAACTTCCTCCTGACATCCAACCTAGACCTCCCTCAGCACAACTTGAGACTAGACCTGTGTCTCTGAAAAGCTTTCTGGTCTGTGCCTGGACAGACCAGAATAGATGACACAGGATTTGTAAATGATCACAGCTTCTAGCTCCTGTAGCCTACTGTTTTCTGACAGAACCAATGATCCATTCAAAAAATTCATATATAAGAATAGGTAGTTAAATTTCATATATAAGAATAGGTAGTTATGCCACAAGTTATGAACATTTAAGTTGATCAAGTAGATGAAATTATGTTGAAGATTTGTGGTGAAGCAATTCATGAGTGGTCAAGGATATCAATGTGGACAGTTGTAGCCGTGTTGCCATGTACTATATTATTTACAGATCATTGCTGTTAAATCCTAATCCTGGAGTCACAGAAGTAAATGGTAAGTTTCTGCTGTTTTAAATAGTAAATGTTCCCAAATAAGATGTAAAATATAATTTTGCCTTCACATTGCCCCAGTCCATTGTAATTATCATCCAAGATTGGCTGATAGTTCCCAGNGAGGCCTTGGGCGAGCTGCTCTAGTGGGAGGTGTCCCTGCCTGTGGCAGGGGGTTGGAGCTGGATGATCCTTGAGGTCCCTTCCAACCTAAACCATTCTATCATTCTATGATTCTATGATTCTATATTTTATCATCCAAGATTGGCTGATAGTTCCCACCATCAATACTACCTTAAACAAGAAATGAAGGATGAGATTTTATATGGTAACTATTAGTCTTTCAGTTTCATCTCCAGGAGCTGCATCCTGTATGGGTTTCTACACTGTATGATATGAGTGGGCCTTCTCTGCTGACAGAATAGCTTCACTCTCCTGAAGGACAAGCTCATGTGAACAAAAGGAGTTATACTTATTTAAATACTTTTAGGAGTCCCATTCCCTCTTTTCTGTCTTCAAGCGTCTTATTCTATCATTTTTCTCATCACCTTCCTTGCCTCTTGTTCTCTGTTTCCCGTTATCTGTGGATGAGTTGCATCCTCCATTTAAGTCGTAGCATGCTGACTTTCATCATCAGTAAATGACAGTTTTTAAGACTTCTATGAGCGTGCTGCTGGAAGGCAACTGCTGGTAACAATCTTCACTTAGGCTTCTAAAAATTCTAAATGTGAACTACTCACCACAGACTCTGTCTAGAAAGTTTATCATCTACTCATACAAGTGCACTGGTTAGACCACACCTTGAGTACTGTGTCCAGTTCTGGGCCCCCCAGTTTAAGAGGGACATTGAGATGCTTGAACATGTCCAGAGAAGGGCAACGAGGCTGGTGAGAGGCCTCGAGCACAAGCCCTACGAGGAGAGGCTGAGGGAGCTGGGATTGTTTAGCTTGGAGAAGAGGAGGCTCAGGGCAGACCTTAATGCTGTCTACAACTACCTGAGGGGTGGTTGTAGCCAGGAGGAGGTTGCTCTCTTCTCTCAGGTGGCCAGCACCAGAACAAGAGGACACAGCCTCAAGCTATGCCAGGGGAAATTTAGGTTTGAGGTGAGGAGAAAGTTCTTCACTGAGAGAGTCATTGGCTACTGGAATGGGCTGCCCAGGGAGGTGGTGGAGTCGCCGTCCCTGGAGCTGTTCAAGGCAGGATTGGACGTGGCACTTGGTGCCATGGTCTAGCCTTGAGCTCTGTGGTAAAGGCTTGGACTTGATGATCTATGAGGTCTCTTCCAACCTTGGTAATACTGTGAGACTGTGATTCTGTAAGTGTCTACAGTGGGGAGCTGATCTCTAAAGCAGCTATTTCTACCCTCTGAATAGGGCAAATAAAGAGAGTCTATTTGATCTGACATAGGTATCTGCATATTCAGTGACCACAGTGAAATAACTTCTGGAAGAGATTCCTGAATTGGAGAGTCACTTGGTGCATTAACTGTTCAGTATCATATGTGCTTCACTGATCATGTCAAATATTTATAACTAAGGACACCTTACAGGATTTCCAGTGCAAGAACTCTTAATTAAAATACTATCACAATTTTCTTCCATAGTTTTCTGTTGCAGCATGGTGCTGCTTGTAAATCTCTGCTTGCCATGGGAACCGTGGCAGGCCTGTGGACCAGTGTGATCAGAGGCCTGCCACGAAGGACTCCAGATGATTCAATGTGAATTATGCTAGAGACACTTTATTACATACAGCCCAAGTATATAAGCACTCAGGCAGTAGAGCACAGGCCTACACATTAGCATAATTAGTCAAGGACAACCTACTCCATCAGCATAAACCACACCTTGTTATTCTCATGAATGAGGTGTCCGTTATCTACCCCTTCTGAGATAAGTTAGCCCGCTGCTTGTGAGAACCAAGGTTTGCTATTATAAGGATCTGCCTGCTGTGTATTCCCTTCACATCCCTTCCCACAACTCTTCTGCACCTGCACCCCACAACTCTTCTGCACTGGGGGAGGGGGGTTGCCATTATTCTTTTTTTTTTCCAAAATCTGCTGTGTTGGGTTGTGGTTGGTTGTTGTTTTTTTTCTGGGGGAGGGGGGTTGCCATCATTTCTGCTATCTTGGGATTTGGAATATTTATACAGAAAACAAAAAAGAAAAGTGAGACTGCCAAAGAAAATTAATTTGAAAATTAAAGCAGATGCTTCTGGATCACACTTAAAATATTGTTCTCTCATTTATAATCACACAGTCACTTAAATAACACTGCCTAGAGACAGCTGAGTGCACAGATATCACAAGAAAATTGAGTTGCATGAGATACTTCTGATAGTGTAGATTCTATTGGATTCAACTATTTGTGTCATAGGGCTGCAGTAGAAACTAAGAATGTGTCCCAGAAGATAGCCTCTGTGAAATGAAACCAGAAAAAAATAATTAGAAAGTGAAGCTTCTTATGAGCTCAATTAAAAGACTGCTTCAATTTTCCAAATCTCATCACTCTGGCCAGCGTAGCTGATGGAGAGAAATAGTTTCCTCCTGAGGGCAATTCAGAGGATGTAAATCTAGATTCTCACTAGCAGAGGTTTCTCAGGATAAAACACAGGCAGTGGGTTTCATTTAAAAAAAAAAATATGTGGAGCAGTAACCCTCATGAGAAAAAAAATATTGTTTTAGCATTTGGTTCTGCAGTCTGTTCTAAACCAAGTAGGACTTCCTCCAAAGAGAAAAGTCTCCAGTGTCACGGTGTCAGGGAGGTCATTCTGCCCCTGTACTCTGCACTGGTTAGACCGCACCTTGAGGACTGTGTCCAGTTCTGGGCCCCCCAGTTTAAGAGGGACATTGAGATGCTTGAACATGTCCAGAGAAGGGCAACGAGGCTGGTGAGAGGCCTCGAGCACAGCCCTACGAGGAGAGGCTGAGGCAGCTGGGATTGTTTAGCCTGGAGAAGAGGAGGCTCAGGGGTGACCTTATTGCTGTCTACAACTACCTGAGAGGTGGTTGTGGCCAGGAGGAGGTTGCTCTCTTCTCTCAGGTGGCCAGCACCAGAACAAGAGGACACAGCCTCAAGCTACGCCAGGGGAAATTTAGGCTTGAGGTGAGGAGAAAGTTCTTCACTGAGAGAGTCATTGGCTACTGGAATGGGCTGCCCAGGGAGGTGGTGGAGTCGCCATCCCTGGAGCTGTTCAAGGCAGGATTGGACGTGGCACTTGGTGCCATGGTCTAGCCTTGAGCTCTGTGGTAACGATCTGTGAGGTCTCTTCCAACCTTGGTGATACTGTGACACGGTGATACTGTGTTTAAAGGCTGCAGAGTTGAATACCGATGTTCAGGTCTCTCATCATTCTTCACCAGTTGCCGTTTCCAGATCTGATGAGTAAGGCAGTGCACCTTTCCAGCTTCGTGTTCCTTTGGCAGTTTTCCAGTCTCCAGCCAACCAGCTAGTGTGGTTTGAATTCTGGCATCCATAAACTGACTGGAAGTAGATATTTGCATTTTTAAAGTAATTTTTAATGTTGTTTTATGATTCAGTTTTGGAACATTAGACTGCTGTTGCAGGTAATATGTTTTCTAGCTGTGTACCATGAGAGGAATGTCACCTACAGCTCAGTCTTCAAATATGCCAAAATCTCATGGGCATTTTCATCAGTTTCTATAATACCTTCATAGATAGCAATAACTTCTTTTTTTTAATAGGGGATAATTACAGTCACATTTATGGGTCCCTCCTGGCAGGCTTCTTAGCCTCCTTTATTAAGGAAATGATTACCTTCAAAGACTATACAATCTACTGAGGGGTTGTTAGATAACAATTTTACTATGGGGAGATTAAGAAACATTTGTTTTGCAGGGTAAGCCAAGTGAAAGGACCATGACACATCTTCGCATCTGCATGCCTCATTGAATGTTCTGAACGCTCTTTCTTCTCTCACTCATGATCTGAAAATCTGTGGGCTCAATTCAGGCATGAAATTTCTCTTTTTTTTTTAATGTCTCTAATATTTCAATCCCTACTAAATTGTTTGCTTATAAGTAATCTTTACAGAGGGGAAAAAATAGAATAGAATAGAATAGAATAGAATAGAATAGAATAGAATAGAATAGAATNTAGACAGCAATGAGGTCTGCCCTGAGCCTCCTCTTCTCCAGACTAAACAACCCCAGCTCCCTCAGCCTCTCCTCATAGGGTTTGTGTTCCAGGCCACTCGGGAGAGGGGCCTATATACAGCATTTCTAAGTGCATATGATCCTGATAAAAATGTACTACACATCCAACCCTTACTCCATTAAAGAAAAAAAGATGTACATGCAAATCACTGTTTTTTTTATCACCCATTTTAAAATAAACTGAGAATTTATGTGAGCTGGAAGAACAAGTAACCTCGTTGTAATGCAGCATCTTTCCAGCGCTCTCAAATCAATTTGATCAATGCTGCAAAATATTAAAATGAAGTAAGTCAATGGCATAAAAATAGGTGCATTAAAATCCATTGTACACGGGAATTTGAACATACTAATGACTGCAACAGCTTTATGATAGGTACTTCTGTAAGTAAATTTTACTCAGATAACCTACACCATTTCTGAAGGGCACATGCTGCATTTGAAAATGTGCCCTGGATTTGGAGGAGAAAGGATGCAAAATGTGCACTCCAGTTAAAATTCAGCATTGTTATTACTTCATTGCTCCCACACCCTTGGGTTTTAACGGTTACTTTTCAGACAAATCCAAGGAGACGTTTCCTTGCCCAAAGCACTTACAGAAAGCCTGTGGCCGTGATCCCGCCACTGATAGCATGCGTGAAGAATGTTGTCTCTAAATGGAATGTCCTTGAAGAGAAAGGGTAGTTTGAGCATGAATCAGTTCATGAGCTGTCATCTCAAGCACTGTGAGACTTGGACTTTAGCTCTGCTCCTGCTGGTCTCTTACTGTTACCTTGAAAGGCTGTGGAGGGAACCTAAAGTCATGCAGAGTACAGACAAAGGAATGGAAGTAAGAGGTAGATAAAACACGAAGAGGCAGAGTTCAGCACACCATAGGCTCTCAACAGAGACAGCCATAATAAAGTATTTTTGGTAAGAAATTGAGGAACAGAGAACTATGGGTTAGAGATAGACCAAGAAGAAAATTTTGTTCTCTTGGGGAATCTATTTTAGATTATGTTTGCCTTCTAACTTAAAACAAAATCTGCAATTCTGACTTTTTTCTGGGCCTGTAGTATCTCAGTTTGGAAAAGCCACATTTCTCTGTCTCACTAAGATAGAAATCAGAATATAGAACATGGAAGTATGTGTTAACGCCCTTTAATGCACTTTTACAGTGCAGCAATCTAAATCAAATTAATGAAGCTTAACTAATACAATCCTTACTTCCACTTTTGTCATTATGAAATAAAATACTGTTCCTGAGGGAGTTGTTTCAATGGACAGGTTTCATCAGTAGTGTCAGCAGTCCCAGTTCTTAGATCAGTCTCTGAGGGTCTTCTCCTGGGAGCATGAGGAAAAAGAGTAAGCAGGCTTCCACTGCTTTGCCTCTGTCTGGGCTCTCTGATTCCTTACAGACTGACCAAAAGTGGGCTTGTCTGCTCTGGGAACCAGACCAACTTGAACTTCTGTGGGACATACCTCTGGTGAACCCGAGAGACAGGGATGTGCTGCGCTCATCCATGCAGCACATGGCTTTGAAGAAATCCTTTCTTAGAGACTCTGATAATGCAACTAAGGTCACTGCAGGCAAACAGATAAATGATGGTTTATTTTTAACTCCTGTATGCCTCAATGGTACTCTTCTGAGATTACCCTGCAATAAGTGCCTACTACTCCTTATAGAGGAGACACCACTGCCAGTACAGTCAGAAATAAAGCTCAAGGCCACTTCTAATTTCCATCTTACTCAACTATCTGTAGAGGAGTTTAAGATCAGCCAAATTATTAATTTTTGTTTGAGTACTGCTTGCTGGGTATCCCTCCCTCAGTGTCTCTGTTCAAGAGAGATTTGAGGTTTGAAAGTGAATCCTCTAATTTCCACACCTACTGCACCACGGTTCCTCTCCAGAAATTATCCACAGCACTTAGACTTATTGTCAGGTGAAACCAAATTGAAAGAGGTTCCTAAAGCACACTTCAGTGAGTACTCAGATAACATGACCAAATCAGAGTTAATCCAAAGAAAAGATCTCTTGAACTGTATGTAGTTTGTATTTTAGGTCTTCAGCAGCAACTGATGCTCTTGAAATTGATTCCTATTTTGTTGCACTACTTGCTACTGTATACAAGGCTCTCTTAGAATATATACTATTCATTGCTGTCTACAACTACCTGAAGGGAGGTTGTAGCCAGGTGGGGGTTGGTCTCTTCTCCCAGGCAACCAGCAACAGAACAAGGGGACACAGGCACCAGTTGTGCCAGGGCAGGTCTAGGCTGGATGTTAGGAGGAAGTTCCTGACAGAGAGAGTGATTGGCATTGGAATGGGCTGCCCAGGGAGGTGGTGGAGTCACTGTCCCTGGAGGTGTTCAAGAAAAGCCTGGATGGGGCACTTAGTGCCATGGTCTGGTTGACTGGATAGGGCTGGGTGCTAGGTTGGCCTGGATGATCTTTGAGGTCTTTTCCAAACTGGTTGATTCTATAATTCTATGATTCTATTTAGCCTGCCAAAGAATTAGACTTATGCCCATTACTAATCTCTCACAAGGTTTGTGATGGAGATATGCACCAAATAATTTGTGTAATAGAAATTACTATGGTATTTTCCTAGCGAATGAGTTCTCTGCATCCACAGTGTTTTCACAAAGTAACTCTGAAATGAGGGGACTTGGGGCACAGGGTTACAAGATGTAGCAGTGTGCCTCTGTGGAATGACAACTGGAAATTGATGATGATGATGATGATGATGATGATGAAAATGTTATGCTGGTATAAACTGTTTCATTATTCTCAAAGTCTTTTTTTCCTAGAGAATGGAAGTTTTCTGAGAGGTGTTTTTATTGTTGTTTTGCTTTTTGGGCGCTCTGGTGGTTTGTCACTTCTTTTCTTTGAATTTTGGTGTGAAGTGCTGAGTCTTTTCTAATTTCAAGATTTGGACCTTGCCCTGGTAACTGCAGAGCATTCAACACACGCCTGGGAGGTTCAGCACCAGGTAAATGCTTGTCAAATGTCAAATCTGTATTTCTTTATTGTGCTAGTTTGAGCCTAGCTAGCATGTTTTGGTGAGAAGAACTAGATGATAGGCTGTAAAATGAAAACAATGGTGAGGTCTACTTCCCTCACAGTCTTGCTGGGATGTGTAAAGAAGAAAGGCAAAACAAAGATTAGGTCACTTGCTTCTTCTCCTCGCTGGGGAGCTTTGCCTGCTGTGAAGCTGAGGCTGCTGGCTGGACTCCATCTTGCTTTCTAACCTCACCCTCCTTTTGCTTGGCTGCTTCACCTTGCTTTTTAACCCTTTTGGACGAACCTCCATTCTGCCTTGGGATTGGGGTAAGGTTGAGAGGGGTAGGGGGAAGGTGAGGGGGTGGTTGAGAGCCCCTCCTGGGGACTCAGGTTTCTGGGAGGGGAATTGTGTCTGTATTACCTTTTTTTACCTTGTCTATTTCTGTCTATAACTGTATATACTGTAACTATCTGCTTGTAAATTGTGCCAGCTGTAACTATAAGCTTCATTCAAATTTCCAGAGCCAACTGAGTCTAGTCTGGGTGATTTCTAAAAGTGTGGGGGCTGGGGATACCCAAACCATCACAATAAATCTTGAAAAACCCAAAGAAATCAATATGTTTTTACATAAAAAATCTGTTTATTTCTAAGTATATAGAGAAATAACTTCTATAATAAAACACATCGATAGGAAAAACTGTCTTGTCCATGATGAGTGCTTCCTTGGTACATTTTGCCTTGCTTTCTGAATTGATACACCTTATCCTGGGTGATCTGCTTGTTATCTCATGCATCCTCTGCAAATGAAAACAAATCTTGTGCTTGTGCAACTGTTATCTTACCATTGTATATAAGGATTCCCTTTGTAACTCCATTTGCTGACTAAGAGCCTGCAGAGGTACTGGTGCATGAACTGGAAAAAACACAGCAGAGCTGTTGAAATAGATGAGTTTGAGGGCTCTAGATGGTAAAATCCTTTGTAATCTGTGCACACAGAAAATAGAAAGTGGAAATTGGTGGCACCTTGAAGGCTGAAAACTGCCATCTCATTTAACAGAGCCAAATTTTGTGGCAGAAATGTAATTCCATTGCTGAGATTGTGGAAGCAAATTTGCCCTTGATAACGATTCCAATGTAATGACCAATACATATAATCCAAAGAATTTTAACTATATAACCTTGAAATGGCAAGACACAAAGGCTCGAGGTGAAGTTACTGAATACTCACCCAGAGGCAGTGTATTTAGTGTAGGCATGGAGCCACTTACAGAAAGTGATATGCATGTAGGTACCTGCAACAGATGAGGTCAGTTGCTCTCTAGAAATCACAGTATCACAGTCTCACAGTATCACCAAGGTTGGAAGAGACCTCACAGATCATCAAGTCCAACCCTTTACCACAGAGCTCAAGGCTAGACCATGGCACCAAGTGCCACGTCCAACCTTGTCTTGAACAGCCCTAGGGACGGCGACTCCACCACCTCCCTGGGCAGCCCATTCCAGTGTCCAATGACTCTCTCAGTGAAGAATTTTCTCCTCACCTCGAGCCTAAATTTCCCCTGGCGTAGCTTGAGGCTGTGTCCTCTCGTTCTGGCGCTGGCCACCTGAGAGAAGAGAGCAACCTCCTCCTGGCTACAACCACCCCTCAGGTATATCTATGCATGGCTCAGGAGCTTATATGTGGATATGTACACTGGGAATGGCTGCAGCTAATGGGATGGATCCAGTCTCTAAACCA
Organism: Tricholaema leucomelas; assembly: GCA_013400475.1. NCBI lineage: Eukaryota > Metazoa > Chordata > Aves > Piciformes > Lybiidae > Tricholaema lacrymosa > Tricholaema leucomelas. The sequence goes on from WAAF01013858.1 coordinate 88,765, forward strand.
CTTTGCTGACTTGGCTTCTGTTGCCAAAGCAATCCTGTTTGTGTGAAAAAAGGCTACAGAGTTGACTCTTTAGCTCTTGATCTTAATACACAATTAGGAATAGTGTTTAGGAGGCCTTTTTATATTCTTTAATTTGAAAAGGAAGGTGTTCTGGTGTGGATTAGTTTTTTAAAGGGCCTTTTATCAATTTATCTTGTAAGTTTCATTTGCATCTCAAACTTTTGATTTGAATTAAATCACAAGTGAGCCTGAGAAAAATGTGTATCATGGTAGTCTTGTTTCTGGAAAATGCTCCAGAACAGGAAAAACACACTGTCTGTGACAAACAACTTTGGGTCTGTCCTAAGACAAGTGTGTGTCCTGGCAAATCCAGCTTTACCAGGTCATGTAGTAGAGAACAGTTAGTCCTGCTTCCCAAGAAAAAAAGATTCATTTGAGCTGAATGAATTGCTTTGTCAGACAAAGCTATAGGTGGGACAAGGGCTAAAAAAAAATCTCCCAAGCCCCAGGTAAATACATGGGAAACTTCAGAGCAAGAGGATCAGAAATCATGAAAGATCATTGATCAAACCACAGTGAACACTTTATTCATAAATAAAAAGAGATCTGGATCAATTTACAGATGGTGGTGATGATGATAATGATGCTTATTTTACCTGCTCTTTATTTACACAAGACATTTTGCACTGGAAATCTCCCTCCAGTGTTTACATCAATTTGCCTTCATTGTGGTGTCTCCCAGAACAAGCAATCTCCAAACCAACCCAATCTGAGGAGAGACACAGAAAGGAGTATTGCTATGTCACTTGTGTGTTTGACGGCTGTGGATATAGAACTTTGGAGGAAGGCTAAGACAAACACGGTCTTGCCTTAGGGCTATGTGATCACAACAAGCTAAGGTAAAGGATTTGCAGTGTGCATGACCTGCCAGGAGCTTAAAGACCCTTAGAACGGCCCATGCTGCTACAAGGGAATCCAGTCAGCCTCGTGAAAGGTTTTCAAAGGAATAGTGATTAGATAAAACTGCACATTGTAAGGAATCTCTGAGAATTAGTATCACAGTGTTCACATGATGTAGATGTCAGGCTTTCCAGCCTCCAAGACCCCCCCAAAAGCCATCAGCCAATACACAACAAGTTTGAAAGCAAGCCTGTTGGTTTGCACTTTACAACAGTTAAATCATCCCTGCCTCCCAGCTGCCGTCAAGCTGCATACCAGTGACTCCTCAGTTCCAATCTGTCCTATTTATGAGTTTAGACAGTTGTGTAGTTCCCCTAGAGGAGAAGTCCTAGTGATGCCCAGACATATTTTAACAACATAGAAAGAAGTGGCTGTGCAAGAGAAAGGAAATACACTTGACAAGTATGACTTCACATAACGGCTACCTGCAGGTTTTCACACATATGGGAAGTTAGGAACACACACAGAATGGAATGAGCATTTTATGTTCCACTTTGAGAGAGGACTGCATAGGGTCATGGTAAATTAACCTTTCTAATGACAAATCATACAGTGAAGCACCAGGAAGTGCCTGCAACCTCATGCAAGACTTCTTGCTTCAGTGGTTATCTGTGCTGCTTTTCCCCTTAAGTGGGTGTACACACAGAGTGAGGGCATGATAGGAATGAGGGCTCTGGTGGAGACCTTCGCTGTTGCAGAATAGCTCCCTGTTAACCACCTTTTCTGTTTCAGACTGAAAAGTGCATGGCAAAAGAAGAAAGGAAGAAGCAGTAAACCAAGAAAGGAAACCCAAATAAACCTTCCTTCTTCCAGACAGCAACCTGCTATGTACTTTCCCAAAAGACATGTACAGCACTTTGATTAACACTACATGAATCGTGTAAGAGCTCCATTTCTTTGGTGGGTCAATATCCAATTGCTTCGTACCTGGCAAGGCAAGCCACTATATTAATTTCAGCTGCCCTGCAGTCTGTCACTCTGGTTTCAGTACAATCTGTGCTATTCTCCAGTTGGGGTAGCCATGATGTCACTTTCAAAGATGACTTTACAAGAAGAGAAAATGTGAAAAGCAATTGAGATAATGTGATGCTGAAGAGCATGTCTTAAGTAAAATTCTGAAGCACTACCTAATGTTACTTCTTTAAATAAGCGGCAGCTCTGTGCCTGTGTTTTGGGAGTTTCATTTCCTTTTCAAAAGTTCAATCACTCTAAATTTCCTTGTTCAGAATTTGGTGGTCCATTAGTTCACCAAATGGGATTACTAATAACACTATGTTTAGTGCTCACTTGTTGCTTTTATCCATTAACTGAAAACACAAAAGAAGTCTGCATCATGATATTAATGTATACCTGTGATGGTTTGGGTGTTCCTCCTCCCACTTTGGAAATCACCCAGACTAGACTCAGCCAGCTCTGGAAATTGAATGAAGCTTATATTTACAGTTATCACAATATACAAGCAGATAGTTACAGTATATACAGAAATATACAAGGTAAAAGGTAATACAGAAACACAACAGCCCTCCCAGAAACCTTAGTCCCCAGGAGGGGCTCCCAACCACCCCTTCACCTTCTCCCTACCCCTCTCAACCTTACCCCAGTCCCAAGAAAGAATGGAGGTTTGACCAGGGGGTTAGGAAGCAAAGTGGATTAGAAAAGAAACGGAGGGTGAGGTTAGAGATGCAGTTCTGCCAGCAGCCCAAGTGAGAGAAGACTCTCTTATCTGTGTTTTGCTTTTATTCTTATACATCTCAGCAAGCCTATGAGCAAAGTAGATGTCACAATTGTTTTCCTTTCACAGCCTGTAATCTAGTTCTTCTCACCAAAACATTCTAGCTAGGCTCAAACTAGCACAATACATTTTGTTTCTTCTGGATCAGTTCTATTTCAAAAGTTCTTCTGTAGACATTGTGCAGCTAGGCATGGCAACATCATACAACTAGCTGCCTCAGTCATTGCTTTAACCCCTGTATTTGATCACACAAGGAAAGCGGCCTACAGCAGCCTGTAGCACACCGCAGAGCCCCATCTGCCTTCACTAGTGGAGAATCAGATGTGTGAGGGTGAGGCACTTAGTGCCACAGTCTAGATGACTGGATAGGGCTGGGTGCTAGGTTGGGCTGGATGATTTTGGAGGTCTCTTCCAACCTGGTCGATTCTATGATTCTATATGCCATGACACTGGCAGATAGCAGGATGGCTTCCTGCAGTCTGGTTTTGGAGGAGATTTCATTTCTCTCTCTCTACCACTACTGGTATTGGCTTGCTGCTGCAGTCTGTCGCTTTTATGTGGATGTTAGGTCTCACTGAAAGCCTCATCTAACCAGCCCTCTGATACAATCTTCAACACCTGTGGAAAGATTACCCTCAAGACATCCCAGAAGTCAGATCAGAACAAGAAGGCCAATGGCCAATGATGGGCCCCACACTGTATTTTTTAATTAAAAGGAAGTTAAAAGGATACATTTTTGCTCTTTATCCATCTCTATTGTTGTTGCTATCTATGTGGTAATCTCCCATGTAGGAAAAGCTCATAGGCATGAATATGTTGGGAAGAGTAGATAGCCCTGCCTATGTTGCTGTCAGCTTTTATCAATTCCCATTTTGTCAGACCTACAGAAGAAAAAAAAAAGGTCAGATCTTGTCACTTGGATAGAGCTGTGGATCTTCCAATTAATTTTGCCAGCATCATTCACAGCTTTCCTCTTCTATGTGAATGTCCATGCATGTGTGCAGCGTTACTCTTGTGGATTAGAAGTAAAGGCTTAAAATGACAGGCAAATTTATCACAGGTATGGCTTTCTAACCATAGAATCACAGAATCAGCCAGGTTGGAAGAGACCTCCAAGATCATCCAATCCAACCTAGCACCCAGCCCTATCCCTTCAGGTAGCTGTAGACAGCAATGAGGTCTGCCCTGAGCCTCCTCTTCTGCAGACTGCACACCCCCAGCTCCCTCAGCCTCTCCTCACAGGGCTGTGTTCCAGGCCCCCCACCAGCTTTGTTGCCCTTCTCTGGACACGTTCCAGCACCTCAACATCTCTCTTGAATTGAGGGGCCCAGAACTGGACACAGATTTCTAATTGATAACTCTGTAAGCCCATAGAGTGAGACTGCTTTGAAAAAATCCTCCTTGCATGAAACCAGAAAGCATCAGTTTTGCACACAAAAGAAAACCTTGCACGAATACAAGCAAGACTTTATGCTGATGAGACATCTGGATGCTGTGAGCGTCCCAACAGCTGCCAAGGCGCCAGTGCATGGCAGAGCTGGATAGCAGCACTGGGAGAGGGATCACGGGGTGACAGGCATTGAAGAAGTCAGCTGTGTCTTAGGCTTTGTTGTTGGAGCACTGCTAGCACCACTGCCAGGAGAAGAAAGCTGAGAAGGCATGGGAAAGTGTGCCACTGTTGTTTCCTGGGCCTGGCTTGAGATTTTTACACGCACACAAAGTCTCTGCTGAAACCACTGACAATTTGCATCAGGGCAGGAATCACGAAATCACAAAATCATTTTGGTTGGGAGAGATATTTAAGATCACCAAGTCCAACCATTAACTCAACACTGCTAGCTCCCCACAAACCTGTATCCCTAAGTACCACATCTATACAGCTTGTAAATACCTCCGGGGACAGTGACTTCACCACTTCTCTAGGCAGCCTTTTACAATGCTTTACAGCCCTTCCCACAAAGAAATTTTTCCTATGGAGAGAAGTTTTCCTAAGAAGGAAGGCTTAAGCTTGTGCCACACACTTTTCAGGAACTGTCTCAGAATAATGCATGCAATTGAGCCAAGCTGATATACTACCAGGCGGAAAGCTCTGTTGATGTGGGTTGCAAGCACACATCTGAGTTAAGCTTTTGAGCTGCATCTTGCTCACTCCAAGCCAGGCCAGATTTGTTCAACTGCCCACAGGGAACCAGAGCACCGTTGCATGATGGATTCTTTTATTCCCCAGTTGTTTTAACCCAGGGAACTGCAGCAATGGTGTCCTTTAAATAATGGGCAGCTTGTACTGGCAAGACTTGACACCCAAATTAAGGAAACGCCAGAGCTTGGTGTCAGTTTAGTGTTTTTGGTGGCAGGGACAGTTTTAATCTCAGTGTTTTCTACCTGCTGTGTGTTCCTTTGTCCTGCACCGTTGTTTTTTAGACACTCCTTTCTTCAGCTGAGTACAGCTGTGACACAGCCTTTAAAAGAATGGGACATTAAAGCCAACATAATCACTCTGGAAACAAAGTAGAACAAGTTCTGTCTCGCACCCATGCAGCTGCACTGAGTTGCAGGAGTGTGCTGTCCTGCTCATGCACTGCTCTAGGGAGCTGGCTTATTCTTAAATAAAGAGGTTGGTTTTGTGCAACTGTCTCTAAGAAATTATTTCTTTCTGCAGTGCAGTGGACACAGACACATTTGTTTAGTTGCTTCCAATATGAAAAACTGCCTGTAATAAGCTATCAGGACAAAGGGAAATGAAGAAGAGCATTGCAAGTTCAGAGTAACTGAACAAAATTGCAATATATAGAAATACTTCAGTGTATTAGCAGTTAGAAAAACCATCCCCTCACCCTTATTAATTTTTGCTTATCTTGCAAGCTTGACGTTGAATCTTGGTTGAAGTCTTTACCAAGTCACTGAACTCTCATAGTTCAGCTAAGCTGTGTGTTTTGCTGAAGGGCATTTAGAGGCAGCCTTTGCTGAACCTGTAAAGGAGCGTGTATAGGGCAGGCATGGCTTTGCCTAGCCAAACACTAGCAAGAGAGTAAGTGCAGCACCATGCTCCTATGGCTGGACTGGAATTTCCTGATCTTTTCTCAGCTCAGAAAACTGTGAAGTTGTTTCAGCCACCTGCATAGATACACCAATAGCTCTGGTTGAATTTTGGCAACCCTCATCAGCAATAGCTTTCACATTGTAACTGTCCACATACACACCCTACCCATGGCAGAAGGGATTTTTCATGTGCTCCCTTTTTCTTCTTTCTAGTGAGGGGAGTTGCTCTTCGCCTGAGCTCTGGACATTTCTCTCTCTAACCTCACCTTCCATCTCTCTGATTAATCCACTTTGCTTTCTAACCCCCCCTAGGTGACCCTCCATTCTTCCTTGGGGCACAAGGCAACATTTAGGGTAAGGTAGGGGTGTGGGAGAAGGTTGAAGGGCGGTTGAGAACCCCTCCTGGGGACTCAGGTTTCTGGGAGGGGAGTTGTGTTTCTGTATAACTTTTTACCTTGCATATTTCTGTCTATAACTGTATATACTGTAAATACCTGCTTGTGTATTGTGCTAGCTGTAAATATAAGCTTCATTCAGGTTTCCAGAGCTGGCTGAGTCTAGTCTGGGTGACTTCCAAAGTTGGGGGGGGGGGGGGCGGGCACCCCCAAAACCGCAGGGTGTATGAATCTGTATTCACCATATGGGCTAAAAGAATGGCTAGCAGCAGAAACTATTTTTGTTGACACACTAATCTTAGAAGGTGTTGCCAGACATTTTGTAAATAGCTTGAACACCTATTTGCTAGTGAGACAGCAATAATCATCACTCACTGGAGGGGAAGCTGGACACATACAGAGCACACATGGGGCCAGGGGACCAGGCCAGACTCATTCTCAAAGTCTGAGGATTTGTTTGCATTTGAGCAAAAGAGAATGAAGTTTAAGGTGCAAGTTCCTCATTGGTCTTTGTTGTTGTTACAGTTCTGCTCACAATAAAACCATTGCTGATTCAGTCATGTCCAATAAGTGTTGTATCTACAGTGATAACCAGCACGGCTTGCTTTGTCGGTAACAATTTTAATGGTGCACATCTTAAGCTTGTGGTTTCCACTGGGTTCCATCCACTGCCTGCACTGCTAGAAGTATTTGCATGCCTGTGGCCATATACCAAGCACTGGAAATAACTATATAGAAACAAGTAGATCCTAACAGTTTCTGCTGGTGAACTAGAACCAGTATGACAAATCAGTGTACAGATTACTTCTAAGGACCTAAAAAAAGCACAGAGAGGAGCTATAACCAGAGTGATGTCTATAGAAACTCATCACATCAAATCAAAGCAGTCTCTTTTTACCACAAGTAACGGAGGGAAGCAACACGTGCTATATCATAGAATCATAGAATCAGCCAGGTTGGAAGAGACCTCCAAGATCATCCAGCCCAACCTATCACCCAGCCCTATCCAATCAACTAGACCACGGCACTAAGTGCCTCCTCACCCAGTCTCTTCTTGAACACCTCCATGGATGGCAACTCCACCACCTCCCTGGGCAGTGGGTATATCTTGGCTTATGTGAGACTTCTGACAGTATACTGTATAAAGTTTTTCTAACCAAACCAAGAGATATTTAGATGAAAAAAAAACTCCAAAACAAACAGATGCCAAAATCATGCAAATATTTACTTGGGAATTTATTAACACTGGTTCGAGTATACCCTGAAAATGGCTGAGAAATGCTCTGAAGAAAACAGTTCTGAAAGAGTGGTACTACCAGATACTTTAATGATCTGGAGGATTGAATAGAACATGTACTGATTGCATTTGAGGACACCAATAGGCTGATTGTGTACATTGGGAAACAAGATTAGAGTTCAATTGTTTCATGAAAAAGGAAAGAAACTCTGAGGACAAATGTCAGACCAAGAACAATTAACTTCACAAATATAGAAAAGGGAACAAAGGGCTAAGTTAGAGCTATACTCTGCAGGAGTATGTTTAGAAATGCTGTGAATCATAGCTCCAATGAGAATCAAAAAGATTGTGTAAAGGCAAACCCCACATGATTAATCACCCACAATGATTAATAAACTGTCATAGCTAACACAACATTTCCAGTAATCCTCCTTTCGACACTGACCTCTGCTGAAGTGCAATAAGGCTGAGCATTGAGCAGTGAAATCCAAGGAAAACAGGGGTTATTTGGACAGTTTTCAGAGGAAAAAACATCTGGGAAGAGCAGCAAGGATGAAAAAATATGTCAAAAACAGGTGAGGAGGGAAATTTAGATGGGCTGGAGTATCATTACTTGTTGCCTTATTACTTGCAGGAAGAAAATGAAAGCTTCAGGTTTCAAACTTTGAACACTGAATCATGCAGGAAAATTAAACTACTCATATTCCTCACAAAGTCTTCCACAAGGATATAAAGGCTTTTCTCACTTCTCAGAACCACTGCAAGTGACAATGAAACAGCTTACAATATGGCCAGGGAGGTCCCCTGCAATTTCCCTCCATTCTCAACTGATCCCCTTCCTAATCCTCTGCCAAAATTACAATGTTATTTGACTTCACTTTTTAGCTTCAGAGTGTTTTGAAAACTATTGTTTCACACCTTTGAACCTTTCACAACTACCACACCACCTAAAATGTTTGGGTTTTTTTCTATGTTCTCTTTTGCCATTGGAATGGGCTGCCCAGGGAGGTGCTGGAGTCACCATCCCTGGAGGTGTTCAAGAAAAGACTGGATGAGGCATTTAGTGCCATGGTCTAGTTGACTGGATAAGGCTGGGTGCTAGGTTGGACTGGCTGATCTTGGAGGTCTCTTCCAGCCTGATTGCTTCTATGATTCTATGATTCAATGAATGCAGGACTTTTTGTCTAACAGCTTTGAGACTTGTGTCTTTTGGTCTTAGAAGTTATGACAGATACTAATAGTACTGCCAGCAGTGATGGTCCCTGGCTTCTGATCCAGCACCTATTGAATGGTTGGTCAGTGCTCAGAGTGATTGTTTCGGGGTCCTCTTGAGCTCAAGCACAGTGGCTGGATTGCATTTAGTTCACAACAGTCAGAGATGACGTGTTTGCCCTGAAGGAAGGCAACATGACAGGCAGAGAACAATTAAAACCTTCAGCTTCATCTCCTTCTCCATGCTAGTTGCCTTTAGTTTTTAAACTGTATTCAATGTTCCATGAAGCCTCCAGAAATTTGAGACATTTAATTTGTATGGCACATATAGTACAACCCGACTTGCCTCATGGGAAAGAGAGAGAGGACACATCTTGGTTCCTTGCTTGCCATGTATCATGCACTTTTTGTGCCAGATGCATGTTAAGTCCCTATATTCCCTGGTATTTTGCTCCCACACCACTTCTAGATGCTCAAGAATTGTAAAATCATAGAATCAACCAGGTTGGAAGAGACCTCCAAGCTCATCCAGTCCAACCTAGCACCCAGCCCTAGCCAATCAGCCAGACCATGGCACTAAGTGCCTCAGCCAGGCTTTCCTTGAACACCCCCAGGGACGGTGACTCCACCACCTCCCTGGGCAGCCCATTCCAATGCCAATCACTCTTTCTGTGTAGAACTTCCTCCTAACATCCAGCCTATACTTCCCCTGGCATAACTTGAGGCTGTGTCCCCTTCTTCTGTTGCTGGTTGCCTGGCAGAAGAGACCAACCCCACCTGGCTACAGCCTCCCTTCAGGTAATTGTAGACAGCAACGAGGTCACCCCTGAGCCTCCTCTTCTCCAGGCTGCACACCCCCAGCTCCCTCAGCCTCTCCTCATAAGGTTTGTGTTCCAGGCCTCTCACCAGCTTTGCCACCCTTTTCTGGTCACGTTCCAGCACCTCAACATTTCTCTTGAATTGGGGGGCCCAGAACTGGACACAGTACTCAAGGTGTGGCCTGGAATAAGGATGGTCCCTTCCTATCTCACATAGTTTCTTTGTCACTGCTTTGGTTATCCATCTCTTCCCTCCAGAGCTGTTTTACCATTGAGGATCATAAGAGATTGAGCTTCCTCCATCCAACAAGTTACCAGCATTATTCATCTCCAACTACGAAGTCACATCAGATCTCACCACCAGTGCCTAGCCACCATATCCTATCTCATGTTTTCCCACGACAGCAATCTCCCTACAGAAATTGTCTTTTCATGAACTTCGAAGTGGTCCAAGCTCCCTTCCAAAGCTCAGGGTTTTGAAGAAGCTCATCTGACACAGTTTTGCATTCTACCTGTGCTACCTGCAATGTATTATCTTCCATAGTGGAAAAAGTAGAATAGATCCAGTACTTGGCATCGCTTAAGCATCTGTATTCCAATGAATGATTAATTAGGATTAAGGGTATTTGAAAGTATATCTTACAGCTGAAGAAAATAATTACCAGTTATTAATCATATACTTCTTTCACATACTTAAAAACTAATCATATGCATTTTCTAAATGATCTGAGGATGCTTGTGAAACCTTTAAATTGCATTATACCCTAGGATCAATTGAGAAACATCCAAGTTTCCCAAAGGCAAACTGGTGCCTTAGTGCAACATATCTGTTGCTCTATTCATGCTAGTGTTTCAAACACACTCTTTACCTTGCAGCACCCCAAAATGCAGTTTGCTGCTTCATAGCAAGGTAGGTAAGCTACATCATCAAGGTATTTTTGTAGACTGTAGAACTACACTGCCACGTCAGTGAACGGAAAAGAGCACCAATGCGGGATGTCACTGTGCTATGTGAATGGGAGTAGCAGCAACTTGCAATCAGAATGGTCCTTGAGGGCCCTCATGAATTTATACCAGCAGGCCTCATCCTGGCTTCATCCTTACTCTATTCCTTATCTTAAATGTCTTATCTCAAGGCTTGAGCCTGATTACAGGACTTCCTATGTTACATATCTTAACTTGAGTCTTGACCCTGGCTTCCTGGCAATGATATTCATACTCCCACTGAGTGCAAACAGTGCAGGAAGAAATGCATGGGCTGCCTGGCTCCCCTCTCTAAAACACACCATGCTCTACTGGGCATTTGAAAGTAAATCAGTAAGTTAGAGAGAAGAGGGATCACATCACAAAATGTTTTAAGTGGGTAAATGAGAGCTAAGGGTTAGTTCCTTTAAACCAAAGGAATCGAGTCTACATGTAGATTTTGGGACATGGTTTAGTGGCCATGGTGGTCTTAGGTTGAAGGTTGGACTTAATGATCTTAAAGGTCTCTTCCAACCAAAACAATTGTCTGAGTCTATGATTCCATGATTGCCGGAGGAGGGCAGGGCTGACCAGAATCTCCTGCAACCAATGTCACCTAAGACACTTATCAGTAAAAGGGGTCATAAAACGAGGCTACAGGCCTGACAGTTTCCACTTACTACCTCACAGATACGTACCTGGTGCTGCCAAGCTGGTGAAAAATGTTTCTCAAAAGAGTGCTGCTTTCCTTCCCTATCATATCCATTGAGAGGAGCTCTTCTCCACTCTGGCCATTTATGTATTTCAGGTCACCTAGATAGGAAGTTCCTTCTGGTTTCACATCTAGAGATGGATCATAATGTTTCTGCAAAGTCAGTGATGAAACTGAGTCTTTTGCTAAGCCTCCAGGTCTAGCAACACGCTGCACTTCAAAATTCTCCTAAGAGACCATTCTCAATCTCAAGGCTAACCAAAGCATACCATAATAGGCAAAGGCCACAGGCCTGGCCCTCCAAATATGGCGAGAGCACAGGCCTTGCACCCAGTGGGCCATAAGCCAGGCACGTGGGCTTACGCAACCGCGTTACACAACCTGGGTCCTGGGCAGGCCAGACCTTATGGCGCCAGGTCTGTTGTGCCCCTGCTGTGTTCGTTTATGTGTTTACCTCTGGTGTGGGCAGAAAAACATGTCCAGGAAAAGCAAAGCATGGATAA
>WAAF01013858.1:101614-112508 GCA_013400475.1 Tricholaema leucomelas
AAGAACTTCCTCCTAACATCCAGCCTATACTTCCCTCGACACAACTTGAGGCTGTGTCCCCTTGTCCTGTTGCTGGTTGCCTGGGAGAAGAGACCAACCCCCACCTGGCTACAACCACCCTTCAGGTAGTTGTAGACAGCAATGAGGTCTGCCCTCAGCCTCCTCTTCTCCAGGCTGAACAAGCCCAGCTCCCTGGATGGAGGAAGCTCAATCTCTTATGATCCTCAATGGTAAAACAGCTCTGGAGGGAAGAGATGGATAACCAAAGCATATATAACCAATCTATGCCAGATTTCAAGATGTAGCTCAGGGTTGACACTACTAGCAGCAGGGATCGACAGGACATCTCCAGATGCTGGAATCATAGAATCAACCAGATTGGAAAAGACCTCCAGGGTCATCCAGTCCAACCTACCACCCAGCCCTATTCAGTCAACTAGACCATGGCACTAAGTGTCTCATCCAGTCCAGGGAGAGGTACCTCACAGCTTGCAGCTTTCATTGGAGTCAACTGAAAAGCAGGAACAATAACCAAAGCTGAGTGGCACTTGGCAAGGGCAACTGTCATACCTTTTAGGTGTGATAGACGCCCAGCAAGGTGGTGTTGAAATGATTCTGAGGCAGCTTACCAAGGTAAATAAACTCGTTTCTGTCCATGCCAGTGGCCAGAACCCTAGCATCCTTCACACTCTGGCTAGTTTAATAACTCAAACACTTTGTTCTTTCAAATTATGAGCAAGGACATACAACATGTCCTTGTGGGCTGTGAGGGAATAAACGATGTCAAAGCACTATCTTTCTCTGTCTAACCTTTTCTGTCTATTAGAGATGAAAATGTTACAAGACTAATATCCTCTCTAATGAGACTGACAAGGAAAAGTCAGGGTTATTGGGGGGGGAATAATTACTTTGTTAATTAATCCATTGTTGCTCAGATTCCAGCGACATTGCTTACAGTAACTCCTGCAGGGATACTGTATTTGGTTGGTATAGCTAATAGCAATTTCATTAAGCTAACCGCTCCTAATGCTAATAATAATTCTGTTAAATCTTTATGGGTGTATTTGTCCTCGCTTTACTTTTTTCATTTTTCATTTACTGAAGACACACTTCACAGTCCCTTGTGTCTCAGATTAGTGTTCTGCTCTGCCACAGATCATTGTCAAGTCCAACTGCCTCTTTAGACCATGAAATATCTGCCTCACACTGTCCTCAGAGACCTCAGTAAGAACAAGAGTAGTCTTTATCCCTGTTTAAAATCTATGAAGTGTTTTGTCTGTGAAGGCATTTATCTCTAGCTGTATGTAAACAATGTTTAAATAAGGCAAAAATAGGAGTGAAAATATGATAGAAATGTCCCATCATGACCAAAATGTGACTGAAATGACTCGTCTAGGTTCTTCCAAAATGAAAACTGTAGCTTCCTTCCCCATCCTCCTCCTATGTAGATTGGACATGAATAGTTCTTTTGAAAGCTTTCCAGCTTTGATCTTCTGCTCCACTGTGCAAGACACTGTGACCTGCAATGCAGCTGGCAATGCTGTATTGACTCCTATAGCAGTCTTTTAGAATAGAATAGAATCAACCAGGTTGGAAGAGCCCTCCAAGATCATCCAGTCCAACCTATCACTCAGCCCTAGCCAGTCAACTAGACCATAGCACTAAGTGCCTCATCCAGGCTTTTCTTGAACACCTGATGTGGTACATGAGGTCTGGCAATTCGGTTCCTAGAGGAACACTTACTGGGAGCAGCTTGCACAGACCCACTGTGAAAGGGATGGAGAGGTGGTGGCCAAATGTAGCAGTGGCCAGCTGATGCTGGTGTCCCTGTGATAAGAACAGTGCAGCACTGGGAAGGGTGGAGAGGCACACAGAGTGAAATCCTACAATCATTTAGTCAGTGGAATCATACAATAGGTTAGGTTGAAAGGGACCTTAGAGATCATCTACTGCAACCTCCCTGTCATAGGAAGAATGGCAGATCTTGGGACACACTGGATGCCTTCCTTCACTGCATTCAGTTGCATTTCCTGGTTCAGATGGGCTTGCTCAGACCTGGATTAAACATCCCTACAGGTCTCCATTATTGCTTTTATTGTTACAATCACTATTGAAGTCCTATATCTGAAATAAAACACATAGTCAAACTAAAATCTATTAGTTTTCCCCATAAGAGGTAAATGATCATCACTAATGTAATTTATGCCATTTCTGAGGACAAACATTATCCACGTGCATAAATGTGCTAGTTTGAGCCTAGCTGGCATATTTTAGAGAGAGGAGTTAGATTATAGGCTGTGAGAAGGGAACAATGTATTTTCTAGGTAGTAAGGTAGCCTTAACCACCTTCTCCCAAAAAATGAATACCAGCTACAGTGCAATCATTAGCAAAAATGTTGACATCAAAAGAATGCTTCTTGGGTGGATGCTTTCTACGTGAACTGCAAGGAAAATTGGTTTTGGTTGGTTAATACTTTAAATTGTTAAACTGCCAGACTGCAGTGAAGAGACAGGTCTTCACTGAGCTCTGCTGAACAACACTGCAAATGTGTCAGAGTCAAGCAATGGTTCCCTTAAACTTGCACTGCTTGTCCTCTCCTTGTGTGCACACACATCCAAGTATCTGTTTAACACAGTAAGGCTTGGACTGAGCAGTCTTTGCTGTTAAGTATTCAGTAGCTTGTACAGAAGTCATCAGTGGGCTATGTCCCAACCCTTGTGAACAGGGTGATACATTCCTGAAAGACCACAACACCAGGCAGAGTTGGTTCACCAAAGAAACTTAAATGTCATGATGTCCTTATATCTCTTGATGTGATTTCCCAGCTGCAAGGGAAGTTGTCCAATGCCAGGGAAGGTTGAAGAGCCACCGGAATACTTTGCCTAATCTCTGGTTCTGGAGTCATTATTCTCTGTGGCTGAATATATCACAAACGATGAATTTACTCTTGTATATTTACCTCAGAAATTATTGTGTACCTGCATAAAATTATTTTTGTCCTTCATAGTACAGCACTGTACTGCATTTGAGTTATTTCTTAGTTTACTTTGGTGGTGAAAGATGAATTAGCCTGAGGCAATCATTTGCTTTCTCAGGACTCAGTGAATCACACTTGCCTATACCTTCTTTCCCTTTGAGGACAAAACCTTCCAATTTTTGACTGGGGAATGTGAGTGAGTAATGTACAATGCAAGGAGCATTTGTGAAGACTGATACAGTGATTTACTTCATAGCATTAACTTTGATAGCAAACAAATGTTAAACTGACTATGCATGTAGATAAAGCAGTTGATCTTCCTTCTTTGCTTGACTCATGTATTCTCATTAGACATGATGCAGTGACTCAGCACTGCAAAGATTGTAGTCAAAAATGTTGGGGAAAATTGTACTTTGTATTATTTAAGAATGTACTTGTTGGGGTATCAGGAATAGGTTTTAAAAAAATGAATTGACATTGCATCAGGATGTTTCTTTGTCTGAATCATTTTGCTGCAGATTAGATTTCACAGCCATATGCAGCATTTCTATTTGCTGGCTTCATATTAAATTTGGCAAGAACTACTGCTCTGAAAAAATTCTTAAGGCAAAATTATGATGAAAAGATATAACAGATCCATATCTGCGAAGGGTGACAGGACTGCCAATGAGATCTGTAGTGGCTCACTGGAGCCATCCTCTGTAAGTATGTTTAAATTATGTTTACAGGCTGCACATAAATGTAATTTATATGTATGTGTTTTCTTGAAGCTACAATAACCTAACAAAGACAGGTTAGATGGGGTTTTAAATTTCAATCCTGGAAACAAAGTGAATGTGCAGCCGAAACAAACTCCCAGATTTACATGACCATTCTGTCAAATGCTGCTGGTTTTGCACAGGAAAGCTTTTAAAATTGTAGTTTTAGGACTCAGGCAGAGTCATAGTCCTGTGTGATACTTACAGCAGAAAGTCAAGTCAGAGATCTGAGGCAAAGTTCAGAAAAGAGGTAAACCAGAGATTAGGAGCTCATGGCAAGATACAGACATAAATGGTGTGGAAAAGCCAACGATGGGGAAGACAGATGGAGACATGGTGCAGATCTGGCACACAAAGATAGGCTGCAGCAAAAGTAGAGAGAATCTCTGTTCTTCCTCACACACCTTTCAGCAGGCCATCTTCCCTCTACTTGCAGGGAGACCACTCAAGTCCCTCTTTTGGAGTCACCGTGGTCCTTTCACAGCTCCTGGAGAACTGTTCATTCAAATGTATTATTCCAGTAGCTATAGCTTATATCTTGGGACACACCGTAGGCTTCAAGCAGGAGGAATGCAGAGATGGACTAAAATCATCTAGTGGAGAAAAAGGCTTTTTGGAATTCTCCATCCAGACCTATCTTTCTAGTCAGTAAAGATGGACTTACCTGTTTTGATTCACATACTAGGATCCAGAAGGCTTTTTAAAGTAATTCTGCATATGAATGCAGATAAATCTGGGGAAGGAAAATATGATACTCTGGTAGACAAAGTAACAGTTTTTAATGGAGAGATCATATTGGGGTCAAGATGCTTTCTGACATTCTCAAAGTCTGAATTTTCTGTTTCTTTTGATATTTTTACAGCATTACTTCAGATCACCTGTGCTGTCAAGTTCCCAATAGATCTATCAAACATCACTTGTGAGATGATTTTTGTGGCATCTATTGCAAGTATCTGCCAGACGGTAAGTGTGGTCAACAATGTTTAGTAAGAAAGAGAGAAGGAAAGGCCATCTGGTTTCAGGTTTAGAACACTGTCAATTTGCTGCTCAGAAAAGATTGTGTTTAACTTAGAAGTCCATCTGAAAGGCAGACATAATTTCTGTAGATTTTATTAAACTGAATGAGATCTGTGACAGTCAAAGTGTCAGGCTGCAAGATCGATGGGGTCAGTGAAAAAATCACTTTGAAGCAATGTAATCAGGTAATCACACTTCCCACACAAGCAGGAAACCCCCCTCTTCCAGAAAGAACATGAGATCACAAACTCCTACCCAGAAATGTGGTATCTATAAGATCACTATGAGTGGCATCTGTAAGATCACTACTAGTGGCAGGTGACTTTCAGTTGTCTGCAAAGGCTTTTAAGTTCTGTGGTGTGCTAGTTTGAGCCTAGCTAGCATGTTTTGGTGAGAAGAACTAGATGATAGGCTGTAAAATGAAAACAATGGTGAGGTCTACTTCCCTCACAGTCTTGCTGGGATGTGTAAAGAAGAAAGGCAAAACAAATGATTACTTCACTTGCCTCTTCTCTTCTCTGGGGAGCTTTGCCTGCTGGGGAGCTTTGCCTGCTGGGGAGAAGCTGAGGCTGCTGGCTGGACTCCATCTTGCTTTCTAACCTCACCCTCCTTTGCTTGGCTGCTTCACCTTGCTTTTTTAACCCTCTTGGCTGAACCTCCATTCTTCCTTAGGACTGGGGTAAGGTTGAGAGGGGTAGGGGAAGGTGAGGGGTAGTTGAGAGCCCCTCCTGGGGACTCAGGTTTCTGGGAGGGGAATTGTGTTTGTATTACCTTTTTTTACCTTGTATATTTCTATCTATAACTGTATATACTATATATTTCTGTATTGTTTTGCCTTTCTTCTTTACACATCCCAGCAAGACTGTGAGGGAAGTAGACCTCACCATTGTTTTCATTTTACAGCCTATCATCTAGTTCTTCTCACCAAAACATGCTAGCTAGGCTCAAACTAGCACAGCAAAGGCTTTTAAGTTCTGTGGGTACTGTCTTCCCCACCACTCAACAAAGCTTCTGCTCAGCAATGAAGAGCAGAGTTTACACAGGATGCATGGAAGCTTTATTCTTTGGTTAGCTACAGTGAGTACCTTTGCTTCTGTATTCATGCCTCAGTCAACAGTGCACCTAGAGGCAAGCTTAGAGCATTTTTTGTGCATTTAAAACACGTTCTGCTTTTGCTATTCGCATGTTACAGAGGTTTTCTGAGGAAGCAAGGCTTAGGAGACCTGACAAAATGGCTTGAAATCCCAAGAAAGTGATGCTGATGAAGTAACACTGTAAAGGAATGAAGGCATGGAAAGCTCTGTTTGGATAAATGATAGATGAATGGCAGTTTCCCTGAAGTTTCCATGGATGCAGGTCACAGCAGACTCATGGCCATCCTGACTGTACACTATTAGCACTACTCAGATGAAGACTTTGGGAAAAACAACTTTTTGTGGTACTACAACATTGTAAACAAATTCTGCTTAAAGAAGATCATAGATACACTGATGGCATTTGCCTTGTTTTCTCAGCATGGTGAATGTCTGCAGCTGACTGTCAACCTAGTCAAGCAAAAAGCAATGTGCAGTGGAGGAGAAATGAGAGTGTGGACAGATTCTATTCATAGCTTTCGTATTAGAGATACATGGTCCAGGACCAGAGATGGAGAAAGCAAGCAAACAAAACCCCAAACAAACAAGCGAAACCCCCAACTCACAAACTAACAACAAAACAAATTTGTAGGAAGCTACACCAGGATTTTGTGATATCTTTCAAAGCTTCTCAGCTATCAGGATTAGAGCAGGTGAAATTTGTTTCAAGACATGCTGGTGCCCATGGCCACATAGAGTCTTCACACCCACAAAGTAAGTCTTTTGTGTTAGCATCCCTTGTGTTAATGCAAGAGCAGCAAAGTATTTGCAGCCCTGGTTCACTTTGGTTAGTGTTCATCAATTCTCCCTCCCTGGCACCAGGGGCACCAGCACTTGTTGGCAGTGGCAGCTGTGTCAGTACAAAGCTGATCTAAGTTTTTCCCAGTTACAGAATGTGCACATCCACCTAGTCAGTTTTGCACTTCCTGCCCTGAACAGTGAAGTAATGTAATCATAGAATCATAGAACGGTTTAGGTTGGAAGGGACCTCAAGGATCATCCAGATCCAACCCCCCGCCATAGGCAGGGACACCTCCCACTACAGCAGGCTGCTCAAGGCCTCATCCAGCCTGGCCTTAAATGCCTCCAGGAAGGAAGCATCCACAACCTCCCTGGGCAACCTGTTCCAGTGCCTTACCACCCTCACTGTAAAGAACTTCCTCCTAACATCCAGTCTAAATCCTCTAGTCCTCAGCTAGCACCCCTCTCCTTGCAAAAGACACCCCTGGGAATGTATTCAGAGCCATTCTGCAGTTGTGTGGCACCAAGTCCAGTACGTGGATCGCTGCAGCTAAGCACTGCCTGCACAAGGTGCAGTGAGAGGCATCAGCAAGCACCTCAGGAGCACCCAGTACTCTCTGCACATTGTTCCTTTGTGTGCTCCTCTGACTAAACTTTGACTGAATCCCTAATGGCATTGCCTAGTGTAACAGTTACTCTCAGCTGCACTCATAATACCAATTGAAGTAGCTGGAGCGATTTAAAGCGGGGAAATAGTCTAGAGCAATATTTCTGGGTTCACTTCTACTATATTAATTGTCCTCTGTTCAATAACTACAGCTTTCTGCTGCAGACACAAGAATTCCCGCAGAGCTGCTGCAGTGTGTTGTGTAAAATCAATATTAATAATTTTCAAATTGTTTGCTTGTTGACTTTCTGAGGACAGCGAGAAATCCTTAGGGCAACTTATGCACAGCACAAACAAAATGCTCAGAACCAAGAAAATATTTGGTGGGGGTTTTTTTTGCCTCTTATGTTTCACAGTCAGCCTTTAGAATACTGCTGTCATTCATTCACAAAATGAGCCATAAAATGTGATGGATAACTGACAACTAATCCAAAGTCATGCTTGTGCTGTAGATTTCTGAAGCTCCATATGAATTACATGAAATTATCATTATGCTGGCTTAAAGATTTTATTACCTTACTTTGTGATGTTTTAAACTACTGCTAATAAGCTGTGAAATGTACAAACATCGAGGAAAAAAAAAACCAAACATGATTTTTGGTCCCAAGCACACTTCAGTAACATAAAATAAGGCTCCAGCCATGTAATTTGGGCTGATTTATTATTTTCTTGCCAAGAGATAGGCTGTTTTTATTTTACTGAGCATCCTCAAAGTGTTTTTATTTTATTAAGACTCCTCTCATGCTGCTATTATAATGATGGGTTGTTCATAGCAGTGACTGGATCCTAGGGAGAGGATTATTTTGCTCCTGTTCTGTGAAGACTCCACTTCAGATGGCAGTTTCAAAATGAGAGTGCTACCAGAGTAGTTAAAGGAAACAAAAGCAGTCTGAGACACAAATTATATGAGCATTAATCTAATCACTGCTGAGAAATACAATGCATGTCAGATATTTCTATTAACTCTAGCCTTCTCTCTGCCCCTGGGGTACAGTCTGAATAGTTAGGCTACCCTATCTTTTTGCCACTATGATCCAGTAGCAGTACCAGCTATCACATCACTTTAGCCAACACAGGCTAGAGCTTGCCTTCTCTGCATCCCTCTGAAGACCAATTTGCTCTTAATGGGCAGGATGTCTGTACAGCAATTTCACTGTGATAAGAAGGTTTTAGGGAATAAGGGAATAAAGACAGGAAACCAAATAATGCACTGCTTAATATGCCTGCATGTATATTTTGTGCAAATGAAATGAGACAGGAAGATCTTCAATAATGTTACAGGAGAACATTAATATGTTTATTTTCCCCAGAGCACCCTGCAGCTTTGATCCCATTTCTAACCTCCACATTGTGCTCAGATGCAGACAGAAACTACCTCTGCTGTCCTCCATTTGATTTTCTAGCTTCTGAGACATTAAGATATCTAGTGCTTTTTGTTCAGATATCCTCTCTTCAGCTGTGCTGTGACATGTGAAGGCACAGAGGAGCGCGCACATATCACGCTCAAATAGAGCTCTGAATGAATGCCTCTTTTTCTTTTTCACTAAGTCTATTTATCAGAGGACATTAGAATTTTTAATTATCTCACCTTTAACATATAATGAGACAGAGAGAGATGTTCTTCTCAAAGCATGGAATTACAGGCTGCAGTTTTATAGCTCACGGCAGGCAACCTAGAGGACTTATTAATACTTGATGAATCCCTCTCAATGCCTCAGCAGCAAGAAGAAGACAAACAACCTGCTGGATGATTGATGCTGTGCCTGCCAAGGAGGCATTTAAAAGCATGACTCTTTCTTACAAAACCTATGAAAACTATCCAGGCCAGTCATCACCCTGCAGTAGCAATAGTGTGGGCTGAGTGGGGAGGCAACCTGTGCCCTATTGCACAACAAAAAGTGCGTTAACATGTGGTGTACCAACTCCAATAGCAAGATTTTACCCTTCCATCCATCTCCTCTTACTCACAACACTTCCTAGGTCTCTGTGGCTCAAGGCTCTCTCTCTCTGTGCAGTTGCCATACTTATATCGGCCTGCAGACTACAGTGCAAGACAGGTAGAGGTCACTTTCCTTTGGCTTCCCTGCTGCAGGACAAGCACCATGGGGTAGAGAGGCAGAGAAGGTGAGTGGGACAGCAACCATTAGAGGCTGTGCATCACCAGCTTAGGGTATCCAACATCTGTGTGGGCTGCCCTGAAGCCCAAGAATGTCTTTTCAGAGATCCTGAAAGTATTCTGGGAGATTTGGGTTCAAAATTCCCCTCTTCAGACATGTCATAATTGAAGCAAGCAAATATCAAAGAGAGATACAAGTGTTGAAATCTAATCACTACTAAGCTAAAGGATATACAAAGGAAAACTAACTTCATCATCATTCTTGAGTATGGTTTATTCTCTCTGGAACTTGTGATTCCAAAGGTTGACATCCTCATTGTTCACTGTTTTTCTCTTGCAAAACACAGACTCTCTCTGTCTTCCGTGCAGCAGGTTTCCTTCTGCTCTGTTTCTTCTAACTGTTCTCAGATGCCCTGACATATATGTCCTTTGTCATGAGACACATTGTCGTGGTAGGCCTAAAGAGGCCAAAATAGGCTTATACATGTCCTGGCTTGCCCAGATATGTTTTTCTGCTCTCCTTCCTTTTGCTATGGGGAGAAGCAACCATGGGAAAAAGTATAAAAAACCTGGAACCACTGAGTCTAAGGACTCTGGCTTGCCCAGATTTGTTTTGCTCCTGTTTACATCCTGTGGTAAACAAGGTCTAGTAATGTCAGGACAAGGGGGAATGGGTTTAAACTGGAAGAGGGAAGATTTAGACTGGATGTTAGGAGGAAGTTCTTTACAGTGAGGGTGGTGAGACACTGGAACGGGTTGCCCAGGGAGGTTGTGGATGCTTCCTTCCTGGAGGCGTTTAAGGCCAGGCTGGATGAGGCCTTGGGCAACCTGCTCTAGTGGGAGGTGTCCCTGCCTATGGCAGGGGGTTGGAGCTGGATGATCCTTGAGGTCTCTTCCAACCTAAACCATTCTATGATTCAAACTACGTTAGGACTACACACTACTTACTACAATTCATTAGCTACATATTTCTTATCTTCTAGCAAAGCACAACAACTTTTTCTTTAGCAAAGCCACACTATCTCAACTTAATTCTAAGCAGATAGCTACGGTGACTAAGTGAGAAAACAGGCACCAGATGGTACCAGACTCTGAAGGCCATAAAACAATTAGTTTAGACTAGAGGCCTCTGGTTTTACAAACCACATTTCTTTCAGAGGCTCTTTGACCTTACACTTTTCACTGGCCTGCTTTCAAGCCCATAACTTGTGCTTCACTGTACTAATATTCATGCAGTTCTACAAAATCACTCTATAGAATAGAATAGAATAGAATAGAATAGAATAGAATAGAATAGAATAGAATAGAATAGAATAGAATAGAATCAGCCAGGTTGGAAGAGACCTCCAAGATCATCCAGTCCAACCTAGCACCCAGCCCTATCCAGTCAACTACACCATGGCACTAAGTGCCTCATCCAGGCTTTTCTTGAACACCTCCAGGGATGGTGACTCCACCACCTCCCTGGGCAGCCCATTCCAATG
>WAAF01013860.1:0-13590 GCA_013400475.1 Tricholaema leucomelas
TCTATGAAAACTTTCAGGGGCAGAGCAGACTTTCTAACATTAATAGCATCTTCATGCCCTCTTTAGCCCTAGACTGTTTTAACATCAAAACAGTCTTTAGGGTCCATTAGCTTGAATGCACTGGGAAGAGCACCTGGATGAAAAGCATCCCTGTGGAAAGGGATCTGGGGTTCTAGGTGGATAACAAGCTCAGCACCAGTGAAGAGACTGCTGCAGCAGCAAAGGAAGATTCCAGGCTGCTGGATTGCAGCAACAAAGGTGTTACCAGCAGAGAGAAAATCATCATCATCTGACTCTTCTCAGCACTTGCCAGGCCACACATGGAGTTCTGTGTGGAGTTTTGGTCTCTGCCATACCAGGAAATGGAAAGTGTCCAGAGAAGGACCAGGAGGATAGTTAGAGGACTGGAAGACCTGCTATCTAAGGAAAGGCTGAAGAAACTGGGTTTGTTCAGCCTTGAGAGGAGAAGACTTAGGGAAAAGCTTGTTACCACATACCAGTACATGATAGGTGGCTACCAGGACAGTAGAGACTCCCTTTTTACAAGGAATTGTGTGGAAAAGACAAAGGGTTAACAGGTACAACTTATTGCTGGGGAGGTTCCAATTGGAGTCCAGGAGAAAATATTTCACCATAAGAACGGTTCGACATGGAAATATTCTTCCAATTGAAGTAGTGGATTCCCTGGAGAGTTCTAAGACTCAGCCTGTTAGGGTGCTATGCCCTCTTATTTAAACTACACTATCACCTGAAAGGTTGGGCCAGGGTGATCCTTGGGCTCCCTCCCAATCTGCCATTCTGTGAACCTTTCACAGAAACGCTCCAGTGGGGAAAGCCTCTCAGGATCATCAAGTCCAACTGAGACCCTAGAATCATAGAATCATAGAGTCAGCCAGGGTTGGAAGGGACCACAACGATCATCTAGTTCCAACCCCCCTGCCATGGGCAGGGACACCCTACCCTAGATCAGCCTGGCAGAGCCCCATCCATCCTGGTCTTAAACACCTCCAGGGATTGGGCCTCAATCTCTTCCCTGGGCAACCCATTCCAGGCTCTCACCACTCTCATGCTGAACAACTTTCTCCTCACGGCCAGTCTGAACCCACCCATCTCCAGCTTTGCTGCATTCCCCCCAGTCCTGTCACTCCCTGATACCCTGAAAGTCCTTCTCCAGTTTTTTTGTAGGCTCACTTCAGATGCTGGAAGGCCACAAGAAGGTCATCTGGGAGCCTCCTCTTCTCCAGTCTGCACAGCCCCAACTCTTTCAGTCTGTGCTCACAGCAGAGCTGCTGCAGCCCTCTGAGCATTGAAGTGGCCCTTCTCTGGACACGCTCCAGCATCTCCACATCCTTCTTGTAATGGGGGCTCCAGAACTGGATGCAGTACTCCAGGTGGGGTCTCACCCTGTGGGATGCAGGTGCAGAAGAGCTATGGGAACGGAATGAAGAAGAATAACAAGTGGATGCTGACCTTGATTCCCACCAGCTGCAGTCTTCCTTATCTCAGAAAGGGTAGATAACGGACACCTCGTTAACGAGAATGACAAGGCGTGGTTTATGCTGATGGTGTGGGTTGTCCTTGACTATGCTCATGTGTAGGTGTGTGCTTTACTGGCTGAGTGTATATATACCCGGGTTGTAAGGCAATAAATTGGCTCTGGCATAATTCACATTGAATCATCTGGAGTCCTGCATGGCAAGGCCTTGATCACACTGGTCTGCAGGCTTGGCTACAGTTCCCGTGGACAAGCAAGATTTACAAGCAGCACATGCTGCAACAAGACCCCTACTGTACAAAGCTCACCCCAAAACCACATCCAAATAACCTTTAAACACATCCAGAGTTGGTGACTCCACCACCTCCCTGGGCAGCACATTTCAATGCCTGACCTCTCTTGCTGGGAAAAAAATCCTTCCTCATGTCCAGGCTAAACCTAGCCTGCTGCAGCTTGAGTATGTTCCCTTTTGTTCTGTCACTAATCAGCTGTGAGAAAAGCCCAGCGCCACTTCCTCCTTTCAGGTAGCTGTAGAGAGTGATGAGGTCTCACCTCAGCCTCTTCTTCTTCAAACTCAGCAACCCCAGCTCCTTCAGTCACTCTTCATCAGATTGATTCTCCTTTACAGCCAATGCTATCATTAACCAGGCTGCAGATACATTGCAAGAGTAACACAGCTCTTTCTTGCTGCCATGCCAGGGATTGCTTGGGGAGTGTTGATCTATGAATCTGAAGATTAAATCCTTCCTCTGTAACTGCTTTTAGCCTGGATCTATGCCACAGAGGACCCATAGGCCCAAATAGGCTTATTCATGCTTTGCTTTGCCTGGACATGTTTTTCTGCCTGCACCAGAGGTAAACACAAAGGGGCATAACAAACCTGGTGCCCTAAAGACTGGCCTGCCCAGGGCCCCTGATCGTGTAACATGGTTGTGTAAGCCCACGTGCCCAGCTCATGCTTACCGAGTGCAAGGCAAATGCTATCTCCATATTTGGGAGGTTCAGGCCTGTGGCTTTTGCCTATTTTGGTATGGTTTGGCTAACTGCCAAGCTGATTGGTCATTTTGGTGTCCAAAGGGCCATTAATCTCAGCCCACATTTGATAAATAGAGGTACGCAGGTAAACAAAGTGCTTAGGCTCACCCGACCTGCTTCTGCTTGTGCTTTTGTGTGCCTGCCTTCTTGCCTGCCTGCCTGCTCACCCATAGAATCTCCCATGGGCTCCCAGCCAGCCATGCACACTTGCATGCCACTGTGGTGAGTACCAGGGCTAGATCCTGTACTGCCTTTCTCTATGGAGCTCAGTCTCCCATGCAGTCATGCACACTATTGCATGGCTGCTGCCTTATCACTGCCTGGTAAGCTCCACTGCTGCCGAGTTCCCAGGAAGCAGACGCTGGACTGTCTGCACGCAATTGGCTGTATGGTCAGCGTGACACCGTGCTGAGACTGCACGGCTTTGTACGCCTTCTGCACCTGAAGGTCCTGCCTAAGAATCCCAGAACAGATCGTCTAGAAGAAGCCAGGAGAACAGGTCACAGACTGTCCTTTTCCCCCTGAAGCCGGGAGAATTCCAGCCAACGTCCACAGGTAGACTCCCCTGAAGATTGGACATGAATGGGAGAGGAAAAGGTGTGAAAAGACCTGGTGTCCCCCCCCTCTGCCCTGCAGGCTTGAAGGGGGGGAGCAAGGGACCCTTTCGGCATGAGGGGTGCCCCATGCAGGGCCCACACTGGAATCGGGCTGGGGATTGGCTGTGGTCTTTATGCCTAGGCAGTGGTAACTCAGCTCTTTGTCTAGGAAGGGTATAAATACTGGGGGGACTTCCCTCCTTGGTGTTCCCACCTTGGAGTTCATTCCTGCCTTAGAGTTCATTCCTGCCTTGGAGTTCTCCCCTGCCTGGATAGCTTCTGCAGAAGGAGCTCCAAAGGACCGTGTCCACTTTTATCACCCTTTATGGTTCTTAATGACCCTCGGAGGCTTCTGAAGCATCATTCAGCCAGCCTGACTCATCTGTGAGTAACTTTGGCTCAACCTTATCTTGATAGTGGGGACGCTATATATATTTTTAATGGCTTAAGCCTTTTCCAACTTCTGACTTCTGAAGTAGTCAACTCTACCTGTGGTATCCGTGTAGATCTTCTCAACCAACTGAACCTGCTAATTAAACTCAATTAATTTCTGTATATAGTTTTGGGGGCAGGTGTTTGGGAAAATAAAGTAACTCTATTTTTCTATAAATTCCTGACTAATTCCCTGCCTCTATAACAGTGACATAGCCCAGGAGAGTGGTTGATAATTAGTAACAATTTGTGAGTAAATGCTTTAATGTCTCTGTAATCCTCTACTGCCTTCTGTCATAGAGCAGAAAGAGCTTGAGCCCATCTACTGTGCAAGCAGCACATTGACCCCAGGTGGTATACTGACCGTGGGGAAATTCCTCTCTCTATGTATAGTTTGAATGTTTGCTAGTTATGAACAAGTTACTGTTTGATGTTATTCCCAGAATGCCTTCCATAACCGTGTAAGAACAAATAGTCATATTAAAATTCAGTGGTTGGGGGTGGGGAGAGCTCAGAATATTAAAGTTAATAAATTATATGTTTTTATAGAATATCCTCTTGCACCAATTAATTTCTCCCCTCCGCCACAACTGGCGTAGGCAGCAGAATCCCCTCCGTGACAATCTAGCATTAAGTTACAAGAGACAATGTTAGGGAATTAGAAAGTTGGGGCTACCTCTAATCAAGACAAGAAAATAAGATAATTGTCAGTAGCATGAGAATTGTGGCCCTACATAGTATTTCTACACATCAATTCTCTTCCTAACAGCATTGAAATATCTTTCTCCTCTTACAGTTATTTCTGTGTCATTTGTGAATTTTCTATGCTTTATTCTGCTGATATCTTTCTCTTTTCCAACTTCTGTAGCATCTCTCTGCTTCAGTTTCAACCAGAAATAGTAACACTCTGTTCTAACGTCTCTGAAGCAACTTACCTGGGTGTTATGTGGTGTGGTCAAGCACCAGGCACCTGCTACATTTTCTAAACATAAAGGTAGACAGCAGTTCAAAGCTAGGAAAACATTACAGGCCATGGAATCACAGAATTGGAATCACAGGGTTGGAATGGATCTGCCCACGTTGTTATGGTTTGGGAATTATCTGCCATTTCCCCCCTACCCCCAATTCACCAGACAAGACTCAGTCAGCTGGAAGTTAAGGAAGCTGTATTTACAGCTCAGAACAATTTACAAGCATACACGGACACAAGATACACAAATATTTATAGTTATATACAAGTTAAAAGCAGTACAGAAACACAAAATCCAGCCAGAAACAGTCAGACTGCCAAACCAAACCTCCTCCCCTCTTCCCCTTCCCTCAGAAATAACCAGATCAGTCCTCATATGCCTCATGTGATAAATCTGGAGAGATCTGAGATGAGATGTCAAAAAGACAAGGTGGTTAGAGGATGAACATGAGCCAGCAGTGTGCCCAGGTGGGCAGCAGAGCCAATGGCATCCTGGCCTGGATCAGGAGCAGTGTGGCCAGCAGGACGAGGGAGGTTATTCTGCACCTGTACCCAGTACTGCTCAGGCCACAGCTTGAGTGCTGTGTCCAGTTCTGGGCTCCTCAATTCAAGAGAGATGTTGATATGCTGGATCGTATCCAGAGAAGGATGACAAAGCTGGTGAGGGGCCTGGAACACAAACCTTGTGAGGAAAGGCTGAGGGAGCTGGGGGTGTGCATCCTGCAGAAGAGGAGGCTCAGAGCAGACCTCATTGCTCTCTACAACTACCTGAAAGAAGGTTGTAGCCAGGTGAGGTTGGTCTCTTCTGCCAGGCAAGCATCAATAGAAGAAGAGGACACAGTCTCAAGTTGTGCCAGTGGAGGTCTAAGCTGGATGTTAGGATGAAGTTGTTGGCAGAGAGAGCGATTGGCATTGGAATGGGCTGCCCAGGGAGGTGGTGGAGCCTCTGTCCCTGGAGGTGTTNGATTTGTCCTTATATGTTTCTGTGTTGTGGAATTAAGGCACAAGCGAGACCAAATATCAAAAGCAAGACTCTTAAAGGATAAAGTGAATGGAACAGGGAGAGAAGGGGAAAGAGAGGGAGAAAAAAAAAAAAAAGAGAAGAAGAGGAGAGGAGCTGGAAAGGGATTATATTATCTTGTAGGGGGAGAGACAGAGTTTCCAAAGTCCATGTCCTTTTCAGTTTGCCCAGGGATGTTTCCAGTGAGTGAAGTCTTTAGTGGAGTTCTTCTGAGGAGTTCTTCTTTTCTTCTTACAACAGGCAAAACTTAGGGCACAGCATGGTTGGTGGTGATGGAGAGAGGGTTCCTTGGATGTTGGCTTCAGGTTGGATGCCCATGGTGATGGAGGTGGTGGAGTTGCTGTCTCTGGAAGTGTTCAAGAAAAGACTGGATGGGACACTTGATGCCATGGTCTGGTTTATTGGCTAGGGCTGGGTGCTAGGTTGGGCTGGATAAGCTTGGAGGTCTCTTCCAACCTGCTTGATTCTATGAACTGATACAAACCCTCAAAATTCTATGGGAAGTAGTCACTGAATAAAAAACCCAGCCCAAGCAAACACAATATCATAGAATGGCTTAGGTTGGGACACACCTCAGAGATCATCTCCTTCAGCCTCGCTTCCATGGGCAGGGACACCTCTCAACTAGACTCAGATGCTCAAGGCCTCATCCAACCTAGAGGAGACAGCCACAACCTCTTCTCCTACTCACTCACCCTATCACCCACTCATCAAAGCTGGTATAGGCCCAGTGTCTTCTATTCAGTGTTTTGCAGCTCCCCTTAGCCACCCTGGTCACATTAATGCAGACGTGAGTGCCAGATGTGCTAGCAGTGGCAGAGCTGAGCCATCAGGCAGGTTGTTTACAACTATTGTTGCACATCCAGGTGCCTGGTAGGGTCCAGATTTTTCCTCTGGCTTCAATAGGCATCCCTGGGCATTTCAGGAAAACCACCTGAGCAAAGCTGATTTTTATCTTTGATTTGCATGCACAAGAGAGACAAGCTTTAGTCTCTCACAGGATCTCAAAGATCATCCAGTTCCGACCCCCCCACCCGTGGGGTCAGTAGGCATATTTCAGAGAATATCACTTGGTTAAGTCAGATCTCAGAAGTAGATTACTAATGGCAAGGTGCTTCCCAGGTAAGCCTTTGCTGTCATCCCAGGCTCTGTGCTCCATGGCTGAATGTCACCTTGAAGGTCAGGTGAGCTACAGTCAAGCTACAGTGCATGGCCACCGGCAGGTGTGAGGATGGTGTAGCTGTGCCAGGTGTGCTTATTACTACAAGAGAAACAAAATGTGAGGCAGAATCTCACTTCTGTAAGTGAGTGTTTTCCTCAAGCTATTGTATTTTGGGATTGCACTCCCACTCAGAGTACCCGTGGGCAGCAGTCTCCCTCTGTTTTGTGTTCAGCATTACAAGTGGTCTTCAGGGTTTCTTGGATGCTGCTGCAGTGCCGCCTGCCTCGTTGGCAGCCAGAGCTGCCTCTGAATCGTGCAGCTCCCTTTTCTCTAGATTTGAAGTACTCTTGGCACTTCCACAGGAACATGTGGGACCTGCTGCAAGGAAGTATGTGTCCCTGATCTGTTGAGTTCAGAGGCACGCTTTGGAAGGTTATGTGACTACACAGTGTGAATGCACCCGCGGGTCAGGATGTGGATGGATAATGCAGGTACCCAGCTTATCACACCCGCCGTGTCCAGTATGTTCAGTTTTCTGGCTGAAGGCACAGTTCTGTGTGGAAAGATTGTCTAACCTCTGCATCCTCAAATCAGGTCAATGATCACAGTTAAATGTAACTTGGAGGAATGCAACATATGAAAGGCTGTAATTTTCCTTAGCAGGAAATCTGGTTAAAAAAAACCCCACAACTGTGCCAAGAATGAAGCCTGTGCAGTTCTGAATTCTTCCAGGGATGGAGCACTTGCAAAATCACAGTTTTCACTAATGATGAAAGGTGACCTTATAAAGGAAAGCAAACTCTAAGAAGGCATCCATAAAATAATGTTTTTTTCCAGCCTAAAGGGTGAAAAAAACCTTGATGTGGATGGTCAGAAGGCTGTTCAATCAGTTCCAGCATGAAGTCTCAATGAGATCATCCACCTGTGTTGCAGAAATCTGTTTAGCTTGCTGCAGGAATGTGGTCAAGGCCCCACAGATCAATGTGAGCAAGGCGATGCCACATGGACTCCAGACGATTCAATGTGAATTATGCCAGAGATATTTATTGATCATTTCGGCTCTCAATATATACCCTCAGAGCACAAAGCACAGGCCTACACATTAGCATAATTAGTCAAGGACAACCCACTCCACAGTATCACACAGTATCACAGTATCACAGTCTCACAGTATCACCAAGGTTGGAAGAGACCTCACAGATCATCAAGTCCAACCCTTCACCACAGAGCTCAAGGCTAGACCATGGCACCAAGTGCCACGTCCAATCCTGCCTTGAACAGCTCCAGGGACGGCGACTCCACCACCTCCCTGGGCAGCCCATTCCAGTAGCCAATGACTCTCTCAGTGAAGAACTTTCTCCTCACCTCAAGCCTAAATTTCCCCTGGCGCAGCTTGAGGCTGTGTCCTCTTGTTCTGGTGCTGGCTGCCTGAGAGAAGAGAGCAACCTCCTCCTGGCTACAACCACCCCTCAGGTAGTTGTAGACAGCAATAAGGTCACCCCTGAGCCTCCTCTTCTCCAGGCTAAACAATCCCAGCTCCCTCAGCCTCTCCTCGTAGGGCTGTGCTCGAGGCCTCTCACCAGCCTCGTTGCCCTTCTCTGGACACGCTCAAGCATCTCAATGTCCCTTCTAAACTGGGGGGCCCAGAACTGAACACAGTACTCAAGGTGTGGTCTAACCAGTGCAGAGTACAGGGGCAGAATGACCTCCCTTCTCCTGCTGGCCACACCATTCCTGATGCAGGCCAGGATGCCATTAGCTCTCTTGGCCACCTGGGCACACTGCTGGCTCGTGTTCAGGCGGGTACTCCATCAGCATAAACCACACCTTGCTTTCTTCATTAACGAGGTGTCCGTTATCTATCCCTTCTGAGATAAGTTAGCCAGCTGCTTGTGAGAACCATGGTCATGATCCATCTGTTATTATTCTTCTTCACTGTTCCCCACACACCTGCTGCCTTCTCTCACAAGAGAAACTCTCTAGAGGAAGGTTCATGTAATTTTGACAGTTTTATCTGTGGCTGCTGATTGGCTTTTCTGCTGTCCTGCAGAGGGACCTGGCCAGGCTGGATGGGTGGGCAGAGGCCAATGGGATGAGATTGAACAAGGCCAAGTGCAGAATTCTACACTTTGGACACAACAACCCCAAGCAGTGCTACAGGCTNTGTGGCAGGGGAGGTCTATGCTGGATGTTAGGAGGAAGTTGTTGGCAGAGAGAGTGATTGGCATTGGAATGGGCTGCCAGGGAGGTGGTGGAGTAGCCATCCCTGGAGGTGTTGAAGCAAAGCCTGGCTGAGGCACTTAGTGCCATGGTCTGGTTGACTGGACAGGGCTGGGTGCTAGGTTGGACTGGGTGAGGTTGGAGGTCTCTTCCAACCTGGTTGATTCTATTCTGTTCTATTCTGTTACTCCCATCTGAAGCAAAATCTTTCACAAACCTTGTGACCTACAGAACAAACCCCAAACCATGATACACGATCACTTGTGTATTTTCACCTACTCCATTACTTCATTCTGACATCTTTAATTTCCCCTGGAGTTGGGACTGTGCAGTTCCCTTCATGATCAATGTCTACGGAATTGCTTTTTAAGGCCCTTTCATTCATCAATAATCTATTTGCAAGGGGCACAAAGAGCTGTTCTATTTTGAAAGCAGACCTCCAGTTGAAGTATTGTCATTGGCTTTGATAGAAGGATCTCTATTCTAGGTACATAGAATCACAGAATGCTCCAGGCTGGAAGGGACCTCCAAAGGTCATCCAGTCCAACCCCCTCTGCACTCAGCAGGGACATCTTCAACTAGATCAGGTTGCCTACAGCTCTGTCCAGCCTCACCTTCAATATCTCCAGGGGTAGGGCTACAACTACCTCCCTGGACAAGCTGTTGGCAGTGTTCTACCACCCTCGTGGTGCAGAACTTGCTCCCAACATCCAATCTAAGTCTGCTCTGTTCCGGTTTGAAGCTATTGTTCCTGTCATGTCCCTGCAGGCCTTTGCAAACAGTCTCTCTACAGCCTTCTTGTAGCCCCCTTCAGGTAGTGGAAGGATGCTCTAAGGTCTCCCTAGAGCCTTCTCTTCTCTAGGCTGAACACCCCCAGCTCCCTCAGCCTGTCCTCATAGCAGACCTACTCCAACCACCTGAGCATTTTCACAGCACTCTCTGGACCTGCTCCATCAGGTCCATGTCCTTCCTGTGTTGAGGATTCCAGGACTGGACACAGCACTCCAGGTGAGGTCTCCCCAGAGCAAAGTAAAGTGGCAGGATCCTCTCTCTCCATCTCTGGCCACATTGCTTTGGATGCAGCCCAGGCTGCCATTGAACTTCTATGCTGCAAGCTCACACTGCCTGCTCTTGTCCAGCTTCTCACCCTCCAGCAGCCCCAGGTCCTTTTCCCCAGGGCTGCCTTCTGTCTCCACCTTCTCCTGTCTGTGTTGATAGGTAGGATTGTTCTGGTCCAGGTGCAGGACCCTGCACTTACTCTTGTTGAACCTCATGAGGCTCACCTCTCTACTTGTCCAGCTCCCTCTGGATACCGTCTCAGCTCTGTGGCATATCAACAGCACCACTCAGCTCAGTGTCATCTGCAAACCTGCTGATGCTCCATCCCACTGTCTATTGACTGAGGTAATTATCTATTAGCTGACTTCAATAACTGTCAGCTATGTCTATTTCTATTAAATGAGTACAGTTAAATTAGAAAGTATTCCTCTTCCAAACTAACTGCCAGCTCAGTTAGGAGCTGTGGGCTCAATTACAGGTCTGTGTTCTTAGCCTCCATTTGATCGTTGGAAGTGGAGCTCTGCATGCTAATTTAAATCTGCCTCACTATGGTCTTGCAAAGTGTAATTGATTTAGTACTTAGTGGCTCTTCTGTCAGCTGAGTGTGGAAATAGCATGCAGATTATTCACAGAATCACAGAAGCAGTCAGGCTTGGAAGGGATCACAAGGATCAGCCAGTTCCAACCCCTCTGCCATGGGCAGGGACATCCTACCCTAGAGCAGCCTGGCCACAGCCTCAGCCAGCCTGGCCTTAAACACCTCCAGCCATGGGGCCTCAACCACCTCCCTGGGCAACCCATTCCAGCCTCTCACCACTCTCACGCTCAACAACTTCTTCCTGATGTCCAGCCTGAACCTACCCATCTCCAGCTCTGCTCCATTCCTCCTAATCTTGTCACTCCCTGACAGCCTAAAAAGCCCCTCCCCAGCATTTTTGTAGGCTCCCTTCAGACCCTGGGAGGCCACAAGAAGGTCACCTGGGAGCCTCCTCTTCTCCAGACTGAACAGCCTGATGCTTCTCCAGACTGAGGATTCTGATGCAGCACTCACTAAACAGCACATCTATAATTGCCTGAAGCTTATTAAGCTTTACAGGCACAACATACTCTTCAAATGCTATGTTTTACAGCATCCTAGAAACTTAAACATGGCCTTAAACTCTTGTACAAGCCAGATATAGTATAGCCCACATATAGACCTTGTTCATACAAGGTGTATTTCAGCCCTGTGGAAAAGGATTTTGGGGTGCTGATGGATGAGAAGCTGGACAGGAGCAGGCAGTGTGAGCTTGCAGCACAGAAGGCCAAGGACAGCCTGGGCTGCATCCAAAGCAGTGTAGCCAGAGATGGAGAGAGAGGACCCTGCCACTTTACTTTGCTCAGGGGAGACCTCACCTGGAGTGCTGCATCCAGCTCTGGAGCCCTC
The DNA here is from genome assembly GCA_013400475.1 of Tricholaema leucomelas. NCBI lineage: Eukaryota > Metazoa > Chordata > Aves > Piciformes > Lybiidae > Tricholaema lacrymosa > Tricholaema leucomelas. Next base: position 11,417 of record WAAF01013860.1, read on the forward strand.
AACATAGGAAGGACATGGACCCGATGGAGCAGGTCCAGAGGAGGGCCATGAAAATGCTCAGGGGGTTGGAGTAGGTCTGCTATGAGGACAGGCTGAGGGAGCTGGGGGTGTTCAGCCTAGAGAAGAGAAGGTTCAGGGAAACCTAATAGTAGCCTTCCACTACCTGAAGGGAGTCTGCAGTGACAGGATAAGGATAATGGCTTCAAAATAGAGCAGAGCAGATTCAGATTGGATGTTAGGAACAAGTCCTGCACCATTACAATAGAATAGAATAGAATAGAATAGACCAGAANCAACAACTTCCTCCTAACATCCAGCCTAGACCTCCCCTGCCACAATTTGAGGCTGTGTCCCCTTGTTCTGTTGCTAGGGTAGTGGAACAATGCAACAGGTTGCCCAGGGACATTGTTGTGGCCCCATCTGTGGAGATACTGAAAGTGAGGCTGGACAAGGCTGTGGGCAACCTGATGTAGTTGAGGATGTCCCTGCTGAGTGCAGAGTGGGTTGGGCTGGCTGAGCTTTGGAGAGCCTTTCCAACCCAGACCATTCCATGATTCTGCGTCGATCCCATTAGTGGAAATCTGCACACATGATGTCCATCACTGCCTCTCTTGCAGCCACGCTGCTACTGCTGGTTGTGTGATGTTTCTAGTTGGGTAAAATCAGTAAAGAAAATAATTAGTTTGCAAAGTACACACCTTGGAAAACCACCTGCCTGTAGCTGTGCTAATGATAGCTAACCAAGGAGAGTTATCAATAACATTTTGAGCCACTGTATCTGAACTGTGAGCTCTATCTTGCCTTCAGCCTTTGAAGTGCTCATTCAATGATCCTCATCTAACTGCTTAGCATATAACTGTGTTTTGTTCTTGGCCTGACTGTGGTACAAGTGAAACTTTCTCATCTACAACAGCAGAAAATGAGTGGGGCCCCTTGAAAGAATGATAGGCAAAATGAATCTCACTGACAGTAGCATCAATTAACTTAGTAATGAGTTCCAGTTGCCATCAGTGAAGAGCACAAGGCTGAGCAATCTTGAGCATATCAGTGCTCTGCAGGATCCTGGCCTTGCCAGTACAGCACTGCTAAAGGCTAAAGCCAGCCAAGGAACTCTTGTGGAACTAATGAGTACCACTTCAAGTCACACCATGCATTCAGTATGGCTGCTCCTCCCCTCCTCATGCACACGTAGTCTGAGAGCAGCCTCCACCAGAGCCTGTTCTACATCCTGGTGATGGACTGGTAGAGCGCTGCCAGAACAGCACTGCAAGTGCTTAGCAGCAGTCTGCTGGCAGCGGCGTTGTGATCTGAGCACAGCACAGCTTCACTCTGTTGCTTCTGTCCCTTGGCTCTCTGTCCTTGCTTTAGTTGCAGGAAAGTATGTTAAGCATGTCCTGGAGGAATTACTAGGCAGTCAAGGTCTACACAGGGGCTACAGACATTGATGCTTGTTCCACTCCCTCTCTGAACCTAGAACGTAGGCAAGGCAAGGCAGCAGCCGTGGTAGCTTCCATTTCTGCTCCTATGCATGTGACTGGCATGGTACTTGCTCTTGCAGGGCTTGGTTCCAACTTCATAATGAAACAGCCCCAAAAGAAGCTGGTTTAGTTTTCACCTACCCAAGGACCACCTAGTAAAGTCTTCTTTGGTTACTGACCTTATACCAGTCCTCAGTGTGTGAGCTACAGGAGGGAGAGTGACCTCTATAAAGCTAAGGTAATCAGTTCTGTGCTCTTCAATTGAAGTAAGCCTCTGGAATTCCTGGTTAAAGAGATAAATATCTGGTGCTGTCTTTCAGATACTTGGACTATAGCAATTTTTTACTTAAAAAAAACCCAGACACACTAATTCTGTCTGTTTGCTGCATTCTTTCCCCTCCATGCTTCTGTGTGCATGCTAAGGGCAGGAGAGCTTTTCTAAGAGTGAAAAAGAGGACAGGACTGACTGACCGACGGTTGGAGAAGGATCAGGGAGTGCCAGTGGACAAGTTCTGCATGGCACAGCAATGTGCTCTGGTGGCCAAGAAGGCCAGTGGGACCCTGGGATGCATTCAGAATTCAGAAGCAGGTCAAAAGAGGCCCTTCTCCCACTCTTCTCTGCCTTAATGAGGCCCTGCCTAGAATATTGCATTCAGTCCTGGGCTCCCAGTTCAAGAGGGACAGAGATCTACTGCA
>WAAF01013862.1:0-14000 GCA_013400475.1 Tricholaema leucomelas
GCTAGCTAGGCTCAAACTAGCACAATGTGCTTGTGAATTTGTGCCATACTATAAAATATAACTTTATCATTAACTTCCAACCCGCTGAGTTAGTCTGGTGAATCAGGATAGGGGTGGGGAAACTCTCAAACTAACACACCCCCAGCCAGGGCCAAACCAGCACACCTGGCAAAAATTAATAAGCCATGAAAAATTATTTAATCTCACCAGAGAACTTACTTTTAAGGTTCAAATGCACGTTTGTGGGTATTTACACACAGGGAAACAGGCAATTGAAACAGTTAAGAAAAAAATATGCAAAATACAAAATTAATTGGAACTGGAGAGAGATTCTTGTGGTCAACATGCCTCTTGCCCTCTAGGGGAACTCAAGAGGCTCCTTTCTGCTGAAGCAGAAGGCCCAAGTTACAGAACCAAATCAGAACTTTAATTAAAAAGAGGCTTTTTAGAAAACATAGTCACAAAATATTATCTTTGGATTTCTGGGACTGCATTATAGTCCCAGACAGTACCCAAAGCACTTGGAGGGGCTCTGTCAGTGGCTTGGCACACATTGAAGGCTTCTGAAGTTTCCCCAGGGCTCCAGCAGGATAATGGCTGGGGTTAGACGGTCTTTGACCTTGTCTTGATTCCTTCTTGGGTGGACAATCACAGTATCACAGTATCACCAAGGTTGGAAGAGACCTCACAGATCATCAAGTCCAACCTGTTACCACAGAGCTCAAGGCTAGACCATGGCACCAAGTGCCATGTCCAATCCTGCCTTGAACAGCTCCAGGGACGATGACTCCACCACCTCCCTGGGCAGCCCATTCCAGTAGCCAATGACTCTCTCAGTGAAGAATTTTCTCCTCACCTCAAGCCTAAATTTCCCCTGGCACAGCTTCAGGCTGTGTCCTCTTGTTCTGGTGCTGGCTGCCTAAGAGAAGAGAGCAACCTCCTCCTGGCTACAACCACCCCTCAGGCAGTTGTAGACAGCAATAAGGTCACCCCTGAGCCTACTCTTCTCCAGGCTAAACAATCCCATCTTCCTCAGCCTCTCCTCATAGGGCTTGTGCTCGAGGCCTCTCACCAGCCTCGTTGCCCTTCTCTGGGCACATTCAAGCATCTCAATGTCCTTCTTAAATTGAGGGGCTCAGAACTGGACACAGTACTCAAGGTGTGGTCTAACCAGTGCAGAGTACAGGGGCAGAATGACCTCCCTGCTCCTGCTNGTTAAAGAGGATGGGGCCCAGCACTGATCCCTGAGGGACACCACTAGTGACCGGCTGCCAGCTGGATGTGGCACCATTCACCACCACTCTCTGGGTCCGGCCCTCCAGCCAGTTCCTCACCCAGCACAGAGTGTTGCCATCCAAGCCGTGCGCTGACAGCAGTTTGCTGTGGGGGACAGTGTCAAAGGCCTTGCTGAAGTCCAGATAGACCACATCCACAGGCCTCCCCACATCCACCAAGCAGTCAATGTAGGACAATGTCCTTTCCAGAGCCCTGAACTTGGCATGGAGGTTTGCAGGTGGACAAGTTTGATGCATCAAAGCTTGTTGTTACACAGCACAACTATTTTGGAACATAGCAGGGCAGAGCAAAGTGTGGTAGAGTACAGCACAGAGAGGCAAAGCAGAGCACAATGTGGCAGAGCACAGCACATCTCAAGGCAGAGCACAGCACAGCACAACGTGGCAGAGCAAAATGAGGCAGAGCACGTTGTTTTTACCTTGCCCATATCTTTAAATGGCCTGAGTCTGGTGGCTCCTTTGGCCACAGAGATCAACCAACCAGAATGGCACTTTGCCAAACCTGACCATATGTGGTGAAACCAGGGCTTACTTTTACACATATTAAGAAAAAAAACACAGGCCATGCATAAACAAGGGTATGTACCCTGTTTGCTGGTGCAAAGTAAACTTGGTGGCTCCAGACCTTTTGTCTTCTTTCTTGTCTTGCTCCCCACTCACAGAGGAGAAGGGTGAGCAGGGGCAATCATGCCTGGACAAGCCAGGACATGTATTAGGCCTATATTGGCCTTCGATGACAGGTATCTAGTAAAATAGTTGTGCTGTTCTGCTACTCCACTTTCTTCTTAACAATGTTTGTTTAAAATGTGTGCATGATTCTCTGAAGAGCCTTTCAATCAAATCTATGTCTGCCTCATTCCAAGCAGCCAGTTTTTCTTTTGGCACTGGTCTGGCTCATAATTTTTGACCAAGACATGTTGAACAAGATGTAAAAATAGTATAAAGCATTTCTCACCATTCCATCAGAGTTTTAAACCCTCAAATAAATACAGAGGTATAGCTCTTTTTATGCTATAGCACTTTAAGGTAAGATACGGAATATTTTTATATATGCCTATAAACATAATCCCTCAGAGGAATGGTATTTCCCTCTCAAACACATACTTGGAGTTAGATGGCTGCTTTGATATTAGTTGATATACTAATGTTTTAGTATCACAGTCCCTCCAGAGGGACCTGGTCAGGCTGGAGAGGTGGACACAAGCCAACCTAATGAGGTTCAACATGACCAAATGCAGTGTCCTGCATCTGGGTTGGGGCAATCCCAAGCACAAACACAAGCTGGGCAGTCAGTGGCTGGAGAGCAGCCCTGAGGAGAGGGATCTGGGGGTGCTGGTGGACGAGAAGCTCAACATGAGCCAGCAGTGTGCACTTGCAGCCCAGAAAGCCAACCAGATCCTGGGCTGCATCAGGAGAAGTGTGGCCAGCAGGTCGAGGGAGGTGATTCTCCTACTCTACTCCACTCTGCTGAGACTCCACCTGGAGTACTGTATCCAGTTCTGGAGCCCCCATTACAAGAAGGATGTGGACATGCTGAAGCGTGTCCAGAGAAGGGCCACTGGGTTGATCAGAGGGCTGGAGCAGCTCTGCTATGACAACAGACAGAGGGAGTTGGGGCTGTTCAGTCTGGAGAAGAGGAAGCTTTGAGGTGACCTTCTTGCGGCCTTCCAGTGTCTGAATGGGGTCTACAAAAAAGCTGGGGAAGGACTTTTCAGCATATCAGTGAGTGACAGGACTAGGGAGAACGGAGAAAAGCTGGAGGTGGGTAGCTTCAGGCTAGATGTAAGGAGGAAGTTGTTCAGCATGAGAGTGGTGAGAGCCTGGAATGGGTTACCCAGGGAAGTGGTAGAGACCCCGTCCCTGGAGTTGTTTAAGGCCAGGCTGGATGAGGCTCTGCCCAGCCTGCTCTAGGGTAGGGTGTCCCTGCCCATGGCAGGGGATTAGAACTAGATGATCTTTGTGGTCCCTTCCAACCCTGACTGATTCTATGATTCTATGTTTCTATGACCAAAGCAAGTTTTCATCAGGAGGATACCATCTAGCTGTAGACCTTGCCTGTTTATATTTTTCATTCCAATTTTTCTCTACTTTTTAAACAGTAGTAATGGCTGGGCCTTAATTTCACACCTCCTGTTACGCCAGGTGGAAGGATTGTGCTGGAAGGTGAAAGCAAAGCAGATTTGAAACCTGTGAATTCTACTTCCAGTCAGTATTGTCAAGGATATCAGCCACTGTGAAGCATGGTTATAGTGGTAGTTCCTTTTTCATTAGAAAAGCATTTGGAAGGTCTGGTATTCTTGGCATGGTGTTTGATGATTTGCACAATTAATCTGACAAGTCTGACAGCTTATTTCAGCTATGTTTAAAGCTACAGGGTAGGATTTCATTTCTTTTTTAACAAATTAAGGTTTGTTAAAGCTGAATGTAAAAACAGCTGCAGTATTTGTGGTCAAACCTGAAAATATCCCACAAAACAGTTGCTGAGCTCTGTGTGGCTTCAGCTAAATGAACTCCATGTTCTGTAAAGATGAAGAATTCACAAAACAGCAAAGCAAGTGTGTAGAAACTGGCTGAAAGAGACAGTAGCCAAACTTTAGCTTTTATTTATAACTCCACCTAAAAAAGAAACTCCACCACAAAAAGAAATGAGTAATTCACACACTGCATATGGAACTATACATGAAAAACAACTTCATATCACAGCCTCTTGGAATTTCAAATTATTGTAAATGCTTAGCAGAGACGTCCAAACTGGAGCAGTGTGCATCAAGCACTGCTTTGCTTTCTGAAGGACAGCTATGACATATAAGCTTTGTAGATCAGTGATAAAAAATGGATTTACAAAAAGCAGTAATAAGGAAAGATGCAACTCTCTTTGCAACAGATGGTGATTAATTCACACAGAAGGCTTGCCACTATGCCAGTAAATGGGTCTAAATGTCTTCTTTAGTTTTAGAACACATTTTCAAACACAAACCCCATGAGGAGAGGCTGAGGGAGCTGGGGTTGTTTAGCCTGGAGAAGAGGAGGCTCAGGGCTGACCTCATTGCTGTCTACAACTACCTGAAGGGAGGTTGTAGCCAGGTGGGGGTTGGTCTCTTCTCCCAGGCAACCAGCAACAGAACAGTCTCAAGTTGTGCCAGGGGAAGTATAGGCTGGATGTTAGGAGGAAGTTCTTGACAGAGAGAGTGATTGGCATTGGAATGGGCTGCCCAGGGAGGTGGTGGAGTCACCGTCCCTGGGGGTGTTCAGGAAAAGCCTGGATGAGGCACTTAGTGCCATGGTCTAGTTGACTGGATAGGGCTGGGTGCTAGGTTGGACTGGATGATCTTGGAGGTCTCTTCCAACCTGGTTGATTCTGTTCTATTCTATGAGACAGGTTTCTGTTGCACCATGTGAATATCCCAAGACATAACAGAAAAAACTTACTTGTTACATTGAACCTCTTTTGTATTTACCATGAGTTATCAAATATGCACAAAATTATAACACTGGAGAAGAAATCACAAGTAAATGTTGCACAGATTACTGTACTGTGCTTTATCTCCTTAAAGAAGCAAAATGAAGTTTTCTGCAGCACGCAAATTCTCAGATTTAAGGAATATTGAGAGGCTTCATAAGAGAAAAAACAAACTTTATTTTTTTTCTTAAAGCAAGATTATGGCCTGTATACAGTTTGTAGGTACTCTTGCCTAAAATTATTCAGTTCATAGAATCATAGAATCATCCAGGTTGGAAGACACCTCCAACATCATCCAGTCCAACTTGTGACCCAGCCCTGTCAAATCAACTGGACCATGGCACTAAGTGCCTCACCCAGTCTTTGCTTGAACACCTCCAGGGACAGCAACTCCACCACCTCCCTGGGCAGCTCATTTGTGTAAATATATATCCTGAAGAGCTAATTAGAGATTTAACTGGTATATTTAACTGTTTCTTTTCCCTTTTTCATCTCAAGAAATGAGCTTACTCATATTGAGCTATTGTTCATTCTCTAACATGTATAAACAAATGCTGTATGCAAATTTGAAAGAATTATCTTTGTGTTGTACTAGAGCTATCCAAATCCTGCCCTTGCCAATGGCCAAAAGCAGCTTCTTAGGGGAAGAGACTGCAAGAAAGGCAGGAATGTAGTGACATTGTCTTTCATGTGCCTTTCACAGAATCACAGAATCACAGACCTTTAGAGGTTTGAAGTGACCTCCAGAGATTATCAAGTCCAACCTCCCTGCCAAGGCAGGATCCCCTGGGGTAGTTTGCACAGGAATGCATCCAGGTAGGTTTGTAAAGTCTCCAGAGGAGACTCCACAACCTCTCTGGGCAGCCTTCCAGTACTCCGTTACCCTCACCGGAAAGAAGTTTCTCCTCATGTTGAGCTGAATCCTTCTCTGTTCCTATTTGTAGCTGTTGCTTTTGTCTTATTGCTGATGACTACTAAAAAGAGATTGGCCCCAGCCCTTCAGACTAAACAGCCACAGGTCTCTCAGTCTCTTTTCATAGTCGAGGTGCTTGAGTCCCCCACTCATCCTCATGCTCTCCTTTGGACTCTTTCCAGCAGGTCCCTGTCTCACTTAAACCAGGAAGCCCACAACTAGACACAGTATTCCAGTTGTGGTCTCACAAGGGCAGAGTAGAGGCAGAGTAGAACCTCCCTAGCCCTGCTGGACACACTTTTCCTGATGCACTCCAGGATGCCATTGGCTGTCTTGGCCATAAGGGCACATTGCCCTCCCATGCAGAACCTGCTGTTTCACCATCAGGCAATAGATGACTTCTGAGTGGAATCAATATACGTGTCTTTGTGTTTAGATTTTTTCAATTATTTTTCTCCTGTTATTTTGTTTAAGTGCTTTTAAAATTTCATTCACAGTGCTTATGTTCAGAGAATCCTGTGGCAGTGTCCTGGAGGTCCCGTGTACCCCAGAAATTTCCTCTCCCTCTGTGGTTTGAATGGGAGAGGAAAAAGGTGCAAACAGACCTGTTTCTTCCACCCTGCCCTGCAGGCATGAAGCGGGGTGGGGGGAGCAGGGGGGACCCGGCACGAGGAGTGCCCTGTGCCAGGCCCGCGCTGCACTCGTGTTATGGAGGCAGGAATTAATTAGGCCGAGTCAGGAATTTATAAAAATAGAGTTATTTCATTTTCCCAAAACCCACCCCCAAAACTATATACAGAAGATAATTTAGATTTAATTAGCAGGTTCTTTCTTGGTTGGTTGAGAATATCTACACAATAGGATGCCACAGGTAAACTTGACTAATTTGAAGTCAGTAATTGGAAAAGGATTTGTGCTATTAAATATAGCGTTCCCCACTATCAAATCAGGCTGAGCCTAGGCTACTCACGACAGCTGGCTTGGAAAGAAGGGCGATTCAAAGGTCTGTCCCGTGGTCTTTTCAGCAACCTTCAGGGTCGTTAAGAAGCGATAAGCAGCACAATAAGGACACTTAAAGTGAAGTCCTTCAGGGCTTGTCTTCGGAGTGTCAAAGACTCCGTGTAGAAGTTATCCAGGTGGGGGGAGAAGAACTCCAAGCAGGCACACCAAGGCGGGAACGCGATCCAAAGCGGGGACGAACTCCACGGCAGGAGCACCCCAAGGCAGGAGCACCCCAAGGCGGGAACCCCTCGATATTTATACCCTTCCTCAGACACAGAGCAGAGTTACCACTGCCTAGGCGTGAAAAGCACACAGCCAATCCTCAGCCGAGTGCAGCGCAGGCCCGGCATGGGGCACTCCTCATGCCAGAAGAGTCCCCCCTGCTCCCCCCTTCACGCCTGCAGGGCAGTGGGGGAGAAACAGGTCTGTTCGCGCCTTTTTCCTCTCCCATTCAAACCACAGAGGGAGAGGAAATTTCTGGGGCACACGGGACCTCCGGGATAACTCGGCTGAGGATTGGCTGTGTGCTTTTCACGCCTAGGAAGTGGTAACTCTGCTCTCTGTCTGAGGAAGGGTATAAATATCGAGGGGTTCCCGCCTTGGGGTGCTCCTGCCGTGGAGTTTGTCCCTGCTTTGGATTGTGTTCCCGCCTTGGTGTGCTTGCTTGGAGTTCTCCCTTTTCCTGGATAGCTTCTATGCAGTGAGCCTTTGATGCTCCGAAGACAAGCTCTGAAGGTCTTCACCTTAAGCGTCCTATTGTGCTGCTTATCGCTTCCTAACCACCCTGAAGGTTGCGGAAAAGACCACAGGACAGACCTTTGAATCGCCCTTCTTTCCAAGCCAGCTGTCGTGAGCAGCTTACGGCTCAGCCTGATTTGATAGTGGGGAACGCTATATTTAATAGCATAAAGCCTTTTCCAACTCCTGACTTAAAATTAGTCAAGTTTACCTGTGGCATCCTATTGTGTAGATATTCTCAACCAACCAAGAAAGAACCTGCTAATTAAATCTAAATTATCTTCTGTATATAGTTTTGGGGGCAGTTTTCCGGAAAATAAAATAACTCTATTTTTATAAATTCCTGACTCAGCCTAATTAATTCCTGCCTCCATAACAGGCAGTCAGTTCCACCATTTCATTACCCATGCTAGGAAAAATACTGTCTATGTAAAGACTTCTGCCTGATAATTTAGTTAGAGTACTTGATTTTTTTTTTAATGGAACAAAATTTGAGCAGTCATTCTATCTTCATCTCTTATGTACCAACCATAATTTCATAGTACTTAGTCATACTCCTCTTATCTTAACTGTCAATTTTTCTGAGTTTCACCATTTATGTAATCTACAGTTCTGTGGCAGTGGTGTTGAATACAGCACAGATGTCTAGTTCTATTGTGGCTTTTCTTTTCAAGATAGAGGAACAAAATTGTAAATTTGCATATTGGTTTCCATCTTAAAAAATTGCACAATTTTGTCACAGAAGTTTTCCCTTTCACTGAATCACAGAACTAACCAGGTTGCAAAAGACCTTCAAGACCATCGAGTCTAACCTATCACCTAACCCTTCTGATTAACTAAACCACAGCACTAAGTGCCACATTCAGCCTCCTTTTAAACACCTCCAGGGATAGTGACTCCACCACCTCCTGGGGCAGCCCATTCCAACATCAATCACTCTTTCTGTGAACATCTTCTTATCATCCAGCCTAAACCTGCCCTGGTGCAGCTTGAGAATGTATCCTCTTGTTCTGTCACTGAGTGCCTGGGGGAACAGACCAATCTCCACCTGGCTACAACTTCCCTTCAGGTAGTTGTAGAGAGCAATGAGGTCTGCCCTGAGCCTCCCCTTCTCCATGAGAATGGTGAGAGGCTGGAATGGGTTGCCCAGGGAGCTGGTTGAGGCCCCATACCTGGAGGTGTTTAAGGACAGGCTGGATGAAGCTCTGGCCAGCCTGATCTAGGGTAGGGTGCTCCTGCCCATGGCAGGGGGATTTGAACTAGATGATCCTTGTGGTCCCTTCCAACTCTGATTGTACGATTCTATGGTTCTCCAGTCTGAACAAACCCAGCTCCCTCAACCTCTCCTCATAGGGCTTGTGCTCCAAGCCCTACTTGACCTGATTGTTCAGCTTGAACTCAAAATCAGTAAAATGTTGATTTTTTTTTCTCATTTGCAAAAGTTTTTCAAAAAGCTTTTGAAAGCTTGCCAGCACTAACAAGAAGTATGTGAACTGCTGAGTTTTAGTCCACATCCTCTCACTGTGGCTCTACCAAAGTAACTTCTTGAATTCTCAATCCCATAGGGTAATGTTATGAAATTAGAGTTCCTTAAAATGATGTGAAGTGAAATACTATAAAGAGGAAAAAAAATCAAAACCAAAACCAGTCAAACAAAACCCCTCCCAAACTTACTAAACTTGCCTTATATATAGTCAAAGCCTACTTTATATTTTGTGCTCCTTGATCTGTAATGATACTTTCATTGGTGTTTTCTTTTGAAATACATACAGGTGGTTCTTTCTGCACTCATGTAGATCTGGTTAGGCCTAGAATCCACTAAAGATAATTATTAACCATTGCTAACCATAAAGTGACACAGGCAGCTTGAATGGGAGTTTTTAAATCAGTCACTCAGCATTCATGTAACTGTGTTCTTAATAATACCATTGGTAAACTCCTTTTATTGTGAGATGAATAGAGGTAGATCAATGTTAAGTGTTTTTAAAATCTCTCTCTCCTTCTGCATGTTTTGCACTATTATCACTCTGAGAATTCTCAGGATCTGGCACATTAGAATAGCTCAGCTGAAAGGGATGCACAACAAACATCCAGTCCAGCCGCTTGACCACTTCAGGTCTGACCAAAAGTTAAAGCTTGTTGTTAAGAGCATTGTCCAAATGCCTCTGAAACACTGACAGGCTTGGCACATTGACCACTTCTTTGGGAACCTAATCTAGTGTTTGACCACCTTCCCAGTATATAAATGCTTCCCAATGTCCAGTCTAAGCCTCCCCTGGTACAGTTTTGAAACATTCTCCTGAGTTCTGCTTCTGGATCTCAGGGAGAAGACATCAGCATCTCCCTCCCTACTTCCTCTCCTCAGGAAGTTGAAGATAGCAGTGAGGTCAGCCCTCACCCAAACCCAAAGTCCTCAGCCACTGCTTACAGGGCATTCTTTCCAGACCTGTCACCTGCTTTGTTGTACTTCCCTGGACACACACAAGGACCTTCACATGCTTGTGAAACTGTGAGGCCCAGCTCTGCACACAGTGGTCAAGGTGGGGCTGCACCAACACTCAATACAGCAGGATAGTCAGTTCCTTTTTGACCATCTGGTTCTACTGTGTTTGGTGCTCCTCAGGAAACAGTTTTCCTTCTTGGCTGCCAGGATGCACTGCTGTGAATCACACCTAGCTCAGCATCAATCCAACATTCTCAGATCCCATTCTGCAAACACTCCTCTTTCAATTTATACCTGTGTCTGGCATTACTCTGTCACAGGTGCAGAATTCAGCACTCTGAGTTGCTATATTTCATCGTATTAGTCGTTGATCAATGCTCCAATGCATCCAGAAGCAAGGTCTCCTGCTCCCCAAGAGACTCTACAGCACCTCAGTCTGGATCATCACTGAACTTACTAATGGTACATTCATCTCCTGCAATGAAATCATAGATAAAAATACTGAGCAGAACTGGCCTTAGAATGGAAGACTGAGGAATACTAATTGTGACTGGTCACCTGCCAGTTGCAGCACTATTCATGACACCCTTTCGAGCTCTGCTGTTCAGCCACTTAAGTTAGAAAAGTCTTTGTTTCACCATTTTCCATGTGTTGGTATCAGGTTATTTTTAAACATGGCGTTGTGTGCTTAGTGTCAGATAGGATATGCCAAAGGTCTGTCTCGCCTCAGAAATTGCCTCCTATAGTGGCTCTAAGTATTTATTGAGTGGCAAACTCCAGAGCATCACTGCTGCTTGCTGGATTCACTGCAATCTACTTTTGAATCTGTTAAAATATTGACTGCCACAAGAGCATTGCTCTACAATACCATAGAGCAATAAATACTTCAGTCAACTGTTGTGGTAGGCCTAATAGGCCAAAAGTGGGCTTATCTATGCCTTGGCTTACCCAAGCATGTTTCCCTACTCCCCCTCCTTCTGTGCTGGGGAGAAGCAACAGAACAAAGGAACCTGAAGCCATTGATTCTAAGGACTCTGGCTTGTCTAGACATGTCAGCTTGCTCCCCCTCTTTCTGTGCAGGGGAAAGCAACTGCAGGAAAGGAAAATGAAAGCCCTGGTTTTACCTAATATGGCCAAGCTTGGCAAAGTGCCACTGACTAATCTATGTCCAAAGCCCCATTAGTCTCGGGCAGATATTGATAAAAGGGATGAGCAGGTAGCATGGTGTGCTGCTGCTTCTCCCTCATTGCATCCTGAATTTGCCTGGAAACTCCACACCCTGGAGAGCTTACCAGGAACAGGATCTAAATGCCTGCACACGATCAGCCTCCATAGCCAGTGTGACACTGTGCCAAGACTGCACATTGCATTGCATCCTGCCTGCCTCTCTGCAAGGCTTCTGCTGAATCAGGAATCAAGAGGAACCAGGTCAGAGACTATGCTATAGACTCGAAGCTTCCTGAGAAAAGAGCCTGGGAAACTCCATCAGCAACCCCCGCCACGTGCTTTGGGTACTATCTGATAATATTTCATGAGTAAATACTTAAAGCCTCTTTTAATTCATTAATTGCCTTCTGTCATGAGCAGAAAGGAGCTTCCTGTGTCCTCTAGGGGATAAACAGTACAATTAATCACAAGAATCTTCTCTTCCAGTATAGTATTTGCGTTTGCCACTTCAAGAAATAAGTGATCTAATTTTGCCTGTTCCCAGTGTGTACAAATTTCCAAACTGTGCACTTTGAACCTTGTGGATAAGTTTTCTGGTGAGTTTTAATGTTAATAAACAGTTTTCATAGTTATTAACAATCTTTGCCTGGATATCAAAATTAAAACAGATTATTAATTTTGCATGGTCTGTCACAACTGTGTTTAACTTAAAAGAAACCCAAACTTTCTCTTATCAAATCTGTTGAAGAGTGATTTTATGGATGCTTTCTAGTGCTTACACTGAGATAAATATTCAACAACTATTTTTTTAAGTCAGGTAATAGGCAGCCCTACTACAGGGCATGTGTTACTGAATCTGTTGATCACAAATGCAAGCGACCTAATCGGAGATGTCAAGATTGGAAGCAGCCTGGACTGCAGTAGTTGTGCATTGCTGGAGTTCATAATCTTAGGGGATATGGGTCAGGAGAAAATTAAAGTCCAGATCTTGAATTTTAGGAAAGCAAGCTTATAGCTGTTGAAGCAATTACTCAGTAAGAATCCCTGGGAAACTGCCCAGATGGTACTACTCAGGTATAAGGGAGAAGAGCTGCAGCACAAAGCTGGCAGGTCTTTAAGGGCACTTTCCATAGAGTGCAAGAGCTCTTGATCCTCAAGAAAACAGGTAAAGATTACAAGAAACCAGCATAACTGAGTCATAACTGACCTGCTGGTCAAACTAAAGGGCAGGAAGGAAATGCACAGGTGATGGAAGCAGGGACAGGTATCCTGGGAAGAGTATAATGACTCCACCCAGTTGTGTAGTGGTGGGCTCAGGAAGGCCAAGGCTCAGCTGGAGATGAACTTGGCAAGGGATGCAAAAAAATATTAAGAAGGGCTTCTACGGGTCAAACAAAGCATAAGCCCCATAGTGAACAAGACTGGCAAGCTAGTAACAATAGATGAGAAGGCCAATGTACTCAACAAATTTCTTTACCTCCTTACCTCTTCACTGGCATTCTTTTTTCCCACACCTCCCCAGTCGATAGACTTCAAGGCAGGGACGCAGAGAGTTAAGTGCCTCCACTGTAAGAGAAGATCAGGTTTGTGACCACCTGATAACATCAACACATGTAAGTCTATGGGACCTGATGAGATGATTTTCAGAGTCCTGAGATAATTGGCTGATGTGGCTGCTAAGCCAGTCTCCATGATATTTGAAAGTCATGACAGTCAATAGAAAAGAGGGCCCCAGGAACTGCCAACATGTCAGCCTCACTTCTGCACCTGGAATGGTCATGAAACAAATCCTCCTAGAAGATGGTAAGGCACATGGAGAACAGGGAGTTGATTTGAGAAAGCCAGCATGGCTTCACCAAGGGTAAATCTTGGTTGACCAACCTAGTGACCTTGTGCGATGGAGTGACTACATCAGTGGACAATGGATGAGGTATGAATGTCATCTGTTGTGGATGGATTTCTTGCTAACAGAGGACACAAATTGATAACCATGAGCAACCCATGCTGCAGAGTGTCCTTGAGTCCATCCTGGAGGCAGGAACTAAGATGATGAAGCAAACCCCCACATCCAGCTGCAAGGAAGCAAAGTCTGCTGGCCACAGGAGGCTGACCCCACAACTTGTTTATATAAGCTTACCTTATATGTACCTCACAGATAGCCTTAAGCCTATCTGTACCTTCCACATGTACCAATCTCAATTAAAGCTAGCTGTGCAGGCCTCTTCCAAGTTAGCATATAAGTCGCTATATCACTGCAATAAACTGGAGAACAATGATCTGACCATATTGGTGCATGACCTGTTACTTCGGGGTGTGCTTGCTGGCAATCTGTCTGGACTTCTGCAAGACATTTGACATAGTCTTCCACAACATTCTTTTCTCTAAGTTGGAGATAGGAATTTGATGGATTGATTATCTGGTGGATAAAGAATTGGCTGGATGGTTGCATCCAGAGGGTAGTCATGAATGGCTTGATGTCCAAGTGGAGACGGGTGACAAGTGGCATCTTTCCAGGATCCATACTGGGACTGATGCTGTTTAATATCTTCATCAATGGCAAAGACAGGAGGACCAAGTGCTCCCTGACCAAGTTTGCGGATGACACCAGGATGAGTGATGTGGTCAATATGCCAGAGGGAGCCAGGCAAGATAGACAAGTGGGCCCAGGAGAATCTCGTGAAGTTCAAAAAGGCCAAGTGCAAGATCCTGCACCTGGTTCAGGACAATCCCCATTATCAGTACAGACTGGGAAGATCCCTGCAGAAAAGGACTTGGGGTTAGTGGGGCACAAAAAAATACAAATCAGCCAACAATGCACACTAGTTGCTCAGAAGACAAATCACATCTTGGACTGCATCAAAAGAAGCATGGCCATCAGATGGAAAGAAGTCATGCTGTCACTCTACTTCATGTCGTGGGGGGCACATAGGCCCAAAATAGGTTTGTACATGTTTTCCAAACTGGAAAAGCACAAACTGGATG
>WAAF01013866.1:13047-39374 GCA_013400475.1 Tricholaema leucomelas
GAGGAGAGGCTGAGGGAGCTGGGATTGTTTAGCCTGGAGAAGAGGAGGCTCAGGGCAGACCTTATTGCTGTCTACAACTACCTGAGGGGTGGTTGTGGCCAGGAGGAGGTTGCTCTCTTCTCTCAGGCAGCCAGCACCAGAACAAGAGGACACAGCCTCAAGCTGTGCCAGGAGAAATTTAGGTTTGAGGTGAGGAGAAAGTTCTTCAGTGAGAGAGTCATTGGCTACTGGAATGGGCTGCCCAGGGAGGTGGTGGAGTCGCCGTCCCTGGGGCTGTTCAAGGCAGGATTGGACGTGGCACTTGGTGCCATGGTCTGGCCTTGAGCTCTGTGGTAACAGCTTGGACTTGGTGATCTGTGAGGTCTCTTCCAACCCAGATGATACTGTGAGACTGTGAGACTGTGACTGTAGCCCAGCCTGGACTAATTCATGCACTGTGTTTCTTCTGCACCTGAGGAGCCTACCAACGTCCCCAGGAATGGTTTGTGCTGCCTGATGCTGTGTAGGCTTCTCAATGTTTAATGAGTATAAATCTCAATTTTTCATGCACCAATTACCTGCAAATGTCTACAGTTGTTGAATTTGCCTTATGAATGTTAACAGAGTGCTCCAAAATGATCATGAAAGTCCTCTTATGCTGCATATTGACTGCCTTCATCTCTTCACCTTGTTAGGCTGCCTTCTGAAGGTAGTTTGAACTGTATATTTTTTTCAGATCCCAAGTCTTTGCTCTACCTCTTTTTGGACATAAATGACATGTGAGAGGGAGAGAGAACTATGAGCTGGGAACATATGATAGAATTCTACAGGCAAGAGATAGAGCATTTCAAAGAGAGAAGGAAAAGAGTGAAATGGCTCTCTCTTTCTGAGAGTAATTTTGTGTCTCTGTGATGGCAGTGCCTGCTTTTCATATACAGGAAATGAATATACTTCACTTTCAAGATCAGCTCTCACCAGGGCAGAGTAGAGGAGAAGGAGAACCTCCCTTGATCTGCTGGACACACTCTGCTTAATACATCCTGGGATCCCATTGGCATTCTTGGCCAGAAGGGCACACTGCTGTGCCATGGTTAACTTGTTCTCCACCAGCACTCCCAGGGCTGCTCCCCAGCAGTCACCTCCCAGCCTGTGCTGCTGCAGTTTATTATTCCTGCCCAGGTGCAGGACCCTGCACTTGTCCTTGGTGAACCTCATTTGGTTCCTCTGTGCCCAGCTCTGCCTGTCCAGGTCTCACTGGATGGCAGCACATCCTTCAGGTGTATCAACCAAGCCTCCCAGTTTGGTGTCATCAGCAAACCTGCTGAGCAGACTCTGTCTGTCTGTCTGTGCCCTCATCAGTGTCATTGACTTCAGAAAGTGCAGCTGCTTAGAAGACACTGAGCTGAAAAGTGAAATCATTGAACAGTTAACTCCATTCCAACTCAAATCACTACCTGAGGGGAGGATGTAGCCAAGGCGGGGTTGGGCTCTTCTCCTAGGCAACCAGCAACAGAACAAGGAGACACAGCCTCAAGCTGTGCTGGGAGAGGTTAAGGCTGGGTGTTAGGAGGAAGTTGTTGTCAGAGAGAGTGATTGGCATTGGAATGGGCTGCCCAGGGAGGTGGTGGAGTCGCCATCCCTGGAGGTGTTGAAGCAAAGCCTGGATGAGGCACTTAGTGCCATGGTCTGGTTAACTGGATAGGGCTGGGTGCTAGGTTGGCCTGGATGAGCTCGGAGGTCTCTTCCAAACTGCTTGATTCTATGATTCTAGGTTGTAGATGAACTCCCTTAATCATCTTTTTGGCTATATGCTGGACTCTCTCAAGCAGTTCCCTGATGTTCTTCTTGAACTGAGGAGCCCAGAGCTGGACACAATATTCCAGATGTGGCCTCACCAGTGCAACGTAGAGGAGGAGGAGAACCTCTCTTGACCTACTAATCACAGCCCTTCTAATACACCTCCAAATGGCCCTGACCTTCTTGGCCACCAGAGCACATTGCTGGCTCATGGTCAAGCTTCCACCCACTAGCACCCCCAGGTCTTTTCCCCCTTCACTACTCTCCAGCAGGTCAGTCCTCAGTTCATACTGATAGAATTAAGGTTTGCTTTTTCAACATTACCCTTGAAAGATCATTATGAAATTGTGTTGATGTCCTCATGAGTAACCACAGCTGCTGCAGCAGTTGCCTTTTCATTACAGATACATCTAAGGGTAGACAGAGTTAGGAAATGTTGTTGCAGCTACACTACCTTTGTGTCTGTGCTTATGAAAAGAAGACCTGACCAAAACAAAGCATTTTGTATCCTGACCAGCCAAATAAACGATGCAGCATAAAATCAGGTTGATTAACCCTCTCCAAGATACTATTTCCCTTCATTTATTACCTGATTTTTGCTCTCATAAAGCACCAACACGAATTTTATCACCATAAATTATATGAACATCTGTTTTGCACTGAATGACCTTGTAGGATGCTTCCTACAGCTTTGACTGATAACCACTGTGCATTTTAAGACAGCAAGGACAAACAAAGTGCAGGGAAGAGGTTCATGATGACAATGTGATTTATAAACATGCTGCATGAGTAATGTGCAGGACATGCAGGATGATGGCACAGTAATACCTACTTATAGGATGTGTTTAACAAATCATTGTGCATTCCTCTGCCTTGAGCTTCTTGCAAGCTGATGGGCAGAGTGCTGACATTGCAGAGGGGCTGCTTAGAGAGGGATTAATGGAATATGGCACTCAAAGACAGCCCAACTTGGCAGTGAGTGAAAGTCATCATGTTCTGCAAGTTATTTGCTTCCCTGCACAGAGAAACTTAGTGCATTGCACTGAAGCATTAATAAACTAGAATCATAGAATAATAGAATCACAGAAGAATGGAATGACAGAATAATGGAATCACAGAAGAATGGAAGCACAGAAGAATAGAATCATAGAAGAATGGAATCACAGAAGAATGGAATCACAGAATAGAATCATAGAAGAATAGAATCACAGAAGAATGGAATCACAGAAGAATAGAATCACAGAATAGAATCACAGAATAATAGAATCATAGACTAATAGAATCACAGAAGAATAGAATCATAGACTAATAGAATCATAGAAGAATGGAATCACAGAAGAATAGAATCAGAGAAGAATGGAATCACAGAAGAATAGAATCACAGAATAGAATCACAGAAGAATGGAATCATAGACTAATGAAAATCAACTTTATTAAGTCGATTTATTAAGTTGCATTGGGGTAGAGGCAATATGGAGCACAACTACAGGCTGGGCAGTGACTGAAAAGAATAGAATAGAATAGAATAGAATAGAATACAAAGGAATGGAATGGAATAGAATGGAATGGAATGGAATGGAATGGAATAGAATAGAATAGAATAGAATAGAATAGAATAGAATAGAATANGGGAGCTGGGGGTACTGGTGGTTAGTAGCTGAAGATGAGGCAGCAGTGTGCCCAGGTGGGCAGCAGAGCCAATGGCATCCTGGGCTGGCTCAGGAGCAGTGTGGGCAGCAGGACAAGGGAGGTTCTTCTGCCCCTGTGCTCAGCACTGCTCAGGCCAGCCCTGGAGTGCTGTGTCCAGTTGTGGGCTCCTGAATTGCAGAGAGATGTTGAGGTGCTGGAAGGTGTCCAGAGAAGGGCAACAAAGCTGGTGAGGGGCCTGGAACACAAACCCTGCTGCTTTTTTAGCTCTCATTCTGCTGCTTTTTTAACTCTTGTTCTGCTTTTTTAACTCTCATTCTGCTGTTTTTTAACCCTCATTTTGCTGCCTTTCTAACTCTCATTCTGCTGCTTTTTAAACTCTTGCTCTGCTTTTTTTAACTCACTCTGCTGCTTTTTAACTCTTATTTTGCCTATTTAACTATTATTCTGCTTTTTTAACTCACTCTGCTGCTGTTTTTAACCCTCATTCTGCTGCTTTTTTAACTCTTGTTCTGCCTTTTTTCACTCTCATTCTATTACTTTTTTTAACTCTCATTCTGCTGCTTTTTAACTCTCATTCTGTTGCTTTTTTCACTCTCATTCTGCTGCTTTTTTAACTCATTCTGCTGTTTTTTAACTCTCATTCTGCTGGTTTTTAACTCTCATCCTGCTGCTTTTTAACTCTCATTCTGCTGCTTTTTAACTCTCACTCTGCTTCTTTTTTAACTCCTATTCTGCTGGTTTTTTTAACTCTTGTTCTGCTTATTTAACTCTCACTCTGCTTATTTAGCTCTCATTCTGCTGCTTTAACCTTCATTCTGCTGCCTTTTAAACCCTCATTCTGCTGCCTTTTTAACTCTCATTCTGTTGCTTTCTTAACTCTTATTCTGCTGGTTTTTTTACTCCCATTCTGCTGCCTTTTTAACCTTCATTCTGCTGCCTTTTTAACCTTCATTCTGCTGCCTTTTTAACTCTCATTTTGCTGCTTTTTTAACTCTCTGCTGCTGTTTTTTTTTGCTTTCATTCTATTGCTTTTTTTACTCTAATTTTGTTGTTATAAGTCTCATTCTGTTGCTTTTTTAACTCTCATTCTGTGACTTATATTTCTTCCTCTGTCTCTCATGTGTGTTTTCCCTGTCCCTTCCATCACAACCCCTCAATAATTTCCAGTAAAATATATTCAGGGACTTGATAACCTGTTAGAAGTGCAAATAAAGTTCTGATTGTGTTGCTAGCACTTTCCTGAGGTGTCTGTGGAGCAACTGTTGCACAACACAAACCCTATGAGGAGAGGCTGAGGGAGCTGGGGGTGTGCAGCCTGCAGAAGAGGAGGCTCAGGGCAGACCTCATTGCTGTCTACAGCTACCTGAAGGGAGGTTGTAGCCAGGTGGGATTGGACTCTGCTATCAGGTAAGCAGCAATAGAACAAGGGGACACAGCCTCAAGTTGTGCCAAGGGAGGTTTAGGCTGGATGTTAGGAGGAAGTTGTTGGCAGAGAGAGTGATTGGCATTGGAATGGGCTGCCCAGGGAGGTGGTGGTGGAGTCACCATCCCTGGAGGTGTTGAAGCCAAGCCTGTCTGGGGCACTTAGTGCCATGGTCTGGTTGATTGGATAGGGCTGGGTGCTAGGTTGGGTTGAGTGAGCTTGGAGCTCTCTTCCAACCTGGTTGATTCTATGATTCTATGATCAATTCAACTTGTAGCTACCTTGCAAGTTTGCTGTGCATATGTCACCTCAGGATTTTCCAGCTGTTCCCTGCACATATGACACCAAGTTCTGAATTGTTGCTGGTTCAGTGTAACACCTGCAAAGAAAAATAAATTTCAGAAGATCCTGGGGGTCAGACAGTTCAGTATAGCACTGGGGAGAGTGAACAGATGTAGAGCAGCTTCCATGGCACCTGAAAAGAATTTCCATTACTGTGCTGTTTGCTTGCATTAAAAGCACTGAAGTGAATGTAAAAATAAGCTGCACTCTGTGGCATGTTGGAGCATTATGTGCACCTAGGAGGTAGAACAGTTGATTTATTTGGGATCTTACTATCAAAACCAAATGCCTTAGCATTAAAAGCTGAGCTTTCAAATGCCAGGCACATCTCCAGGAGATAAGTGAGAGTTTGCAGGCACTGAGAAGAGAGCTACAGCGATTTTACTGTGAAGAGAACAAACCAAAAACGCAGTTAAGAAGAAAACTCCACAGACATAAAGTCCAGGGAGCATCATTTCTCACTGGTCTGCCCATCTCTGTCAGACTTTCTTGAACATCTCTGCTATGAAGGGACACTGAACTAAGGCCAAGTGTAAGGTCCTGCACCTGGGTCGGTGCAATCCCAGGCACAGCTCCAGGCTGGGTGATGAATGGCTGAGAGCAGCCCTGAGGAGAAGGACCTGGGGGTCTGGGTCGACGAGAAGCTCAACATGAGCCTGCAGTGTGCACATGCAGCCCAGACAGCAACCCTGTGCTGGGCTGCAGCAAGAGCAGTGTGGCCAGCAGGGCAAGGGAGGGGATTCTCCCCCTTTACTCTGCTCTCCTCAGACCCCACCTGGAGTACTGTGTGCAGTTCTGGAGCCCCCAGCACAAGAAGGACATGGAACTGCTGGAGCCAGTGCAGAGGAGAGCCACGAAGATGCTGAGAGGGCTGCAGCAGCTCTGCTCTGAGGACAGGCTGAGAGAGTTGGGGCTCTGCAGCCTGGAGAAGAGAAGGCTTCGAGGAGACCTTAGAGTGGCCTTCCAGTATTTGAAGGGAGCCTACAGGAAAGCTGGGGAGGGACTATTTACACGGTCTAGTAATGTTAGGACGAGGGGGAATGGGTTTAAGCTGGAGGAGGGGAGATTTAGACTGGATGTTAGGAGGAAGTTCTTTACAGTGAGGGTGGTAAGGCACTGGAACGGGTTGCCCAGGGAGGTTGTGGATGCTTCCTCCCTGGAGGTGTTTAAGGCCAGGCTGGATGAGGCCTTGAGCAGCCTGCTCTAGAGGGAGGTGTCCCTGCCTGTGGCAGGGGGTTGGAGCTGGATGATCCTTGAGGTCCCTTCCAACCTAAACCATTCTATGATTCTATGATTCTAAGGCTGCCTAGCCTGAAGAAGAGGAGGCTGGGAGAGGATCTTATTAATGTCTATAAATAACTGAGGGATGACTGTCAAGAGAAAGGGGACAGCATTTTGCCACTCTCAGCACAAAGAACTTCCTCTTGATGTCCAACTTGAATTTCCCCTGCTGCAGTTGCAAACCATTGCCCCTCATCCTGTCACTCCAAGCTTGTATGTTGTGCTAAGCTGTGAATATAAAGTGTCATTCCTTAGCCTCCAGCTGGCTGAGTCTAGTCTGGGTGTTTCCATAAGCGTGCTGGGGGACAGATAACTCCCAAATCATCACTACATCTATACTGTATATATCTACATCATCTATATTGCTATGCATCATCTACATCTACAGCATAGAATCATAGAGTCACAGGACCAGAGAATCACAGAATGGTTCGAGTTGGAAGGGACCTCAAAGATCATCCAGTTCCAATCCCCCACCACAGGCAGGGACACCTCCCACTAGAGCAGGATGCTCAATGCCTCATCCAACTTGGCCTTGAACACCTCCAGGGCAACCTGTGCCAGTGTCTCACCACCTTCACTGTAAAGAACCCTATCCTAACATCTATATCAATATAGATGTTTTATATATATATCATCTATATCTATACCTACATTTATCATCTACATCATATATATCTATATCTATATCATCTATATCATCTATGTCATCTACATCATCTATATCATCTATATCTACATCATCTATGTCATCTACATCATCTGTATCTACATCATCTATATCATCTATACATCATCTATGTCATCTAAATCATCTATATCATCTGTATCTACATCATCTATATCATCTATGCATCATCTATGTCATCTATATAATCTATATATCTATGTCATCTATGTCATCTATATCATCTATATCATCTATATCTAGATCTATATCATCTATATCTATCTACATCATCTCTACTTTCTCTATTTCATCTATATCATCTCTATCTACATCATCTATGTCATCTGTATCATTTATATATCTATATATCATCTATATCATCTATATCTGCATCATATATATCTGCATTATCCCTGTATCTATTTCTATCTAATCTGTATCATCTATATCATCTATATCCATCTACATCATCTCTACTCTGTCTCTCTATCTCTGTTTCTCTATTTCATCTCTATCATCTGTATCTACATTATCTATCTCTATCTGATTTATATCATCCATATCTATATCTCTATTTCTATCTAATTTATATCATCCATATCTATATCTGTATCTATCATCTACATCATCCACATAATTCATATCATCTATACCTGTATCTGTATCTATATCATCTACATCATCTCTATCTCTATTTCATCTCTATCATCTCTATCTACATCATCTATATCTACATTATCTATCTCTATTTCTATCTAATCTATATCATCCATATCTATATCTGTATCTATCATCTACATCATCCACATAATTTAGATCATCTATACCTGTATCTGTATCTATATCTACATCATCTCTCTCTATCTCTGTGTCTCTCTATTTCATCTCTATCATCTCTATCTACATCATCTATATCTACATTATCTATCTCTATTTCTATTTATTCTTTCTCTTTATCATCCATGTTTATACCTATATCTTCTATATCTATCATCTACATAATTTAGATCATCTATATCTCTATCTATCTACATCATCTCTCTATGCCTCTCTATTTCATCTCTATCATCTCTATCTACATCATCTATATCTACATTATCTATCTCTATCTCTATTTCTATCTAATCTTTATCATCCATGTTTATACCTATATCTGTATCTATCATCTACAGCACTGATATCATCTACATCTATCTACATCATCTCTATCTCTATCCCTATCAATATATACTCCAAGAGTATATTCTCCCTTCATGGCATTAAGCCACCACCAAGCAGTGATTAGTACTGATCCCATACTGAACGTTGTTTCCACACTCTGGTTTTTTCCCCTCTGGTTTCAGTTGTGCTACTTGCACCTGTGCAAGAAGCCAGCCCTTAATATTCACATTTAGAACTACAAAGCACGACTCTTGCACAATTACTGCACCCACTACACACTCCTGAAACAGATGAGGCAAAACTTTTCAGTTAGAAAAATATATATCAAAAAAATGAATGTGGGTTTTTGTTGTTGTTGCAGTTAAGTTCTGGATTTTATAACCACTCATTGCTGTCTAAAACTGCCTTGAAGGGAGGTTGTAGCCAGCTGGGGTTGGGCTCTGCTGCCAGGGACCCAGCAAGAGAACAAGGGGACACAGCCTCAAGCTGTGCCAGGGCAGGTCTAGGCTGGATGTGATGAGGAAGTTGTTGGCAGAGAGAGTGATTGGCATTGGAATGGGCTGCCCAGGGAGGTGGTGGAGTGGCCGTGGCTGGAGGTGTTGAAGCCAAGCCTGGCTGGGGCACTTAGTGCCATGGTCTGGATGATTGGCCAGGGCTGGGTGCTAGGTTGGGGCTGGATGAGCTTGGAGGTCTCTTCCAACCTGCTTGATTCTGTGATTCTGCAGTGATTTGGCTTTGCTGTGGTGTGAGTATCAGGATCATAGCTATGATGGAAGGAACACATTTTAGACTTCTTAGCAGCCTGGCCCTTTGCAACCTTGGGACAGCCTTGATGTTATTGGAGTAAGTTCTTTTTTTCTTTATGCTTGCTTTGTTGCTGCTTATTTGTTTTGGTGTTATTTGTGTTGTTGGTGTTTATTTGTAGTGTTGGTCTTTGTGCCATGGTCTAGTTGAGAAGGTAGGGCTGGGTGCTAGGTGGGACTGGATGAGCTTGGAGGTCGCTTCCAATCTGGTTGATTCTATGATTCTATGGTTGAAGAAAAGCCTGGATGAGGCACTTAGTGCCATGGTCTGGTTGACTGGACAGGGCTGGGTGCTAGGTTGGATTGGATGAGCTTGGAGCTCTCTGCCAACCTGCCTGATTCCATGATTCTATTAGCTACAAAGTAGATGAGTTGATCTTAGAAACACCTAAAGCCTATCCCTGCAGGCTGAGATCAGGCCACCCTACATCCTGTGGCTAACTCACTGAGCTGATTTGACATTTCACCTGTGCTCTGAGGAGATTATGTCTTCCAGAAGAGTCTTGCAGGTATTTAATTGGGCCAGGCAGATTGCACTGGGGCCTGGTTGTGATTGTTCTCATTGGGTATGGATGGAATTCTACAGCGATGCTGCAAGCAGTGCTGATTGCAAAGCCTCAAGTCCCTACTCTTTGATGTCAAATCAAGCAGTTATAAATAGTGCTGGGTTTGGAGGTGATATTTCAAGCAGGCATTTTTGTGATTCTCCTTTCTATATGGTTTATGTTTAATCCTATTCAGCCTCCAATAGATATTCTCTCTAATGTGACTGACAATTAGCAAGCAGCAGGTTTGCAGTTGTGGGTCTCATTAAAGGAGACTGCAGAGTGCATTTGGCATCATTTGCCAAGGCAAAGCTTGATTTGGTGCTGTGTGCCTTGCCAAGCGTTTTTGCAAGGGCAAGGCAGGCTTCATAACAATGAGGCACTGCTTTTATTTCTGTGTGGCTTTTGGGTTTTACCCATCTTTTGTTTCAAAGTACTATGAATTCTCTGCAGAGCAGCCCTGAGGAGAGGGACTTGGAGGTGCTGGTGGGTGAGAAGCTCAACAGGAGCCAGCAGTGTGCACTTGCAGCTCAGATACTGGACTGCAGCAGAAGTGTGGCCAGCAGGGCCAGGGAGGTGATTCTCCCCCTCCCCCTCTACTCTGCTCTGCTGAGACCCCACCTGGAGTACTGCATCCAGCTCTAGAGCCCCTGGGACAAGAGGGATGTGGAGACATTGGAGAGTGTCCAGAGCAGGGCCAGGAGGATGCTGAGAGGGCTGCAGCAGCTCTGCTGTGAGCACAGACTGAAAGAGTTGGGGCTGTGCAGGCTGGAGCAGAGGAGGCTCCCAGGTGACCTTCTTGTGGCCTTCCAGGATCTGAAGAGGGCTACAAAAAAAGCTGAGGAGGGACTTTTGAGGCTGTCAGGGAGTGACAGGAGTGGGGGGAAT
Organism: Tricholaema leucomelas; assembly: GCA_013400475.1. NCBI lineage: Eukaryota > Metazoa > Chordata > Aves > Piciformes > Lybiidae > Tricholaema lacrymosa > Tricholaema leucomelas. The sequence goes on from WAAF01013866.1 coordinate 23,587, forward strand.
GGAACAAAGTTGGAGATGGGTAGGTTCAGAGTGGATGTGAGGTGGAAGTTGTTGATCATGAGAGTGGTGAGAGGCTGGAATGGGTTGCCCAGGGAGGTGGTTGAGGCCCCATGGCTGGAGGTGTTTCAGGCCAGGCTGGCTGAGGCTGTGGGCAGCCTGCTCTAGGGTAAGGTGTCCCTGGGCATGGCAGGGGGGTTGGATTTAGATGATCTTTGTGGTGCCTTCCAACCCTGACTGATTCTATGATTCTATGAAAAACAAATGTGCATCCTTTCTCATGGCTCTTCTCAGAGGGTTAGAAGTTCAGGGAGGAATCACTAAGTACATGTTCCCACCTGAGTTATCCAAATCTCTTGTTCTGGATCGTTTCATTCCCCGATTCCCTGCAGTACTTTAACCCTTTCTGACTTTGAAGGGCACTTCCCAAGGAATTATATGAAGTATTTCTCTTCTTTTGCTCTCATCCTGCCAAATAATCCAGGGAGGTAACTCCACTCAGAAGAGTGCCTTGAAGGGAGGTTGTAGCCAGGTAGGGGTTGGTCTCTTCTCCCAGATAACCAGCAAGAGAACAAGGGGACACAGCCTCAACTTGTGCCAGGGGAAGTATAAGCTGGATGTGACAAGAAAGTTATTGCCAGAGAGAGTGATTGGCATTGGAATGGGCTGCCCAGGGAGGTGGTGGAGTCACCGTCCCTGGGGGTGTTCAGGAAAAGCCTGGATAAGGCACTTAGTGCCATGGTCTGGTTGACTGGACAGGGCTGGGTGCTAGGTTGGACTGGATGAGCTTGGAGGTCCCTTCCAACCTGGTTGATTCTATTCTATTCTATTCTATTCTATTCCATTCTATTCTATTCCATTCTCTTCTATTCTATGCTATGCTATGCTATGCTATGCCATGCTATGCTATGATATTCTATTCTAATGCCAGGCTAACTTTGCTGGCTTACTGCTCTTTCCTTTCAGCTTTGCTTGGCTGCTCGTATCAGCAATCAGCAATATCCATTCAGCTGGCTTCAAATATAACACACTTTTTCCCTTCATTTCATCTTTTTCTGCTCTGTGGCTTTAGTGAAACCTGCATTTCTTAAAAGAGCTGGGAAAGAAACCAGCCTAAAAGTGCCTGTCTTAGGGATTTATATTTGCTGGCATCAGTGCAGGAGGCACCAGGTTATTAAGTTTGTCTCCTGGCTTGTGCCCTCCAATTGATATGATTGTGTTGGGGTTAAAATTCTATCCTGTCAAGTCTTGTAATGCTTGCTGCTGCCAGTGGCCTGTGGAGAGTTTGGATAAGATCTATTGCTGCTGCATTTTGTTACATTGCTGAAAGCATCAGGTTGGTTTTTCCCTGCAAAAAAGAAACCAAACATGGCTGGGAGTAATAGTCTGAAAGTGGAATCCTATTGAAGTCAGCATAGAATCATAGAATCAAACATGAATCCAAATTTCAATGAGGCCAAAGACTTTGAGCTTGTGTAGTGATATACATAATGATATTTTAAGGTAGGTCATAGAATAGAATAGGTCATAGACTCAACCAGGATGGAAGAGACCTCCAAGCTCATCCAGTCCAACCTAGCACCCAGCCCTGGCCAGTCATCTAGACCACGGCACTAAGAGCCTCATCCAGTCCTTTCTTGAACACCTCCAGGGATGATGACTCCACATCCAAGCCACCCTTAAAGACACCTAGGGTGGGTGACTCCACCATCTCCCTAGGCAGCTCATTCCAATCCTTGACCACTCTCCATGGGAAATTTTTTCCTAATGTCCAATCTAAATCTCCTCAGCCTCAGCTTGAGGCCATTCTACTTTGTTCTCTCACCAATAACCTGTGAGAAGAGCCCAGCAACAGCCTGTCCACAATGTCCCTTCATAGAATCATAGAATCAACCAGGTTGGAAGAGAACTCCATGATCATCCAGTCCAACCTAGAACCCAGCCCTATCCAATCAACTAGACCATGGCACTAAGTCCTCATCCAGGCTTTTCTTGACCACCTCCAGGGATGGTGAGTCCTCCACCTCCCTGGGCAGCCCATTCCAATGCCAATCACTCTCTCTGGGAAGAACTTCCTCCTAACATCCAGCTCAGACCTCCCCCAGCACAACTTGAGGCTGTGTCCCCTTGTTCTCTTGCTGGTTGCCTGGCAGAAGAGACCAACCCCNTCCTGTCCATCTGGCCACACTGCTGGCTTGTGTTCAGAGTAAGGTGGTGCTCATCTGCCTGCCATTATATCCAGCCACAAAGCAATTCTTTTCCATGGGCTCTTTCCTAGAAGATTTCAGTGCTTTTGTTCTCCAGGCAGGTTAGCAGTGCAGATTCTTCTGTCATTTAAATAGCCACACACTCTGCATAATTCTTTCCTTTCCTTCAGCATGAGGTCCTGTGAAGCCCTTGAATTAGGCTGTGCAAATGAAATGTGAGACCTTTTAGACCTTTCTGTAATAGGAGGTTTTAGTGGTAGCAGTGCTCTTGCTTTTATCTCCCTTTAAAACTGAACAGTCAAACATAACAAAAGGCAAAGGAGAAAGGGAAACATTAGTTTAATGTATAACCTGCTGGCAAAAGTAGCACTTCTTCCAGAAATAAAGAACATGCACTTGAAAGATCCATTTGGCAACTACCCAGACAGCTAAACCGACAGGAAATGGGTGGGAAGAAAGAATTCCAGACCAAGCTGCGCAGCGATGCTTTTGTTGTTGGTTTGCAATATCATGTGGTATAGAATTAAATCCTGAATTCAAGGGAGATGTTGAGGTGCTGGAAGGTGTTGAGAGAAGGGCAGCAAGGCTGGGGAGGGGCCTGGAGCACAGCCCTGTGAGGAGAGGCTGAGGGAGCTGGGGGTGTGCAGCCTGCAGCAGAGGAGGCTCAGGGCAGAGCTCATTGCTGTCTGCAGCAACCTGCAGGGAGGCTGTAGCCAGGTGGGGTTGGGCTCTGCTGCCAGGCAATCAGCAACAGAAAGAGGGGACACAGTCTCCAATTGTGCCAGGGGAGGTTTAGGCTGGATGTGCTGAGGAAGTTGTTGGCAGAGAGAGTGATTGGCATTGGAATGGGCTGCCCAGGGAGGTGGTGGAGTCACCGTTCCTGGAGGCGTTGAAGCCAAGCCTGGATGAGGCACTTAGTGCCATGGTCTGGTTGATTGGCCAGGGCTGGGTGCTAGGTTGGACTGGATGAGCTTGGAGGTCTCCTCCACCCTGCTTGATTCTCTGATTCTTTGGTTCTGTGAAAAACATCCCCATGCAATCCTGTATTCTTCTGTTGGAGTGGCTTTAGCTTAACCAGAGGAAACTGAACAGCTAAATCTGCAGCTATTATGAAACCATCTGCTTTCCATTATTTTCTGCAGCACTCACACACACACAAAAGAAATCCAGCTGTGTTTAAAGCTTACAGAGGTGAAATATATTTCCTTCAGAAAATGGAAATGCAGGCATCATAAAGCAAATTGTGACTGAAGGGAAAAGAAGTGGGGGGGGAAGAAAGAATTTTACTGTGTTTTTAAGGAGATGAAATTCGAAAAAGCAAACAACTGAAGATGTGAAAACAAATTTCTTGCAGTTGTAAGATGTGTAGGAGGCTTGTGTCTGATACAGGGAGGAGAGATATACAGAACACTGCAGCGTTAGCTCCTTTGTTTTGCAGCTGCCTTCCCTGTTGTTTCATCATTATTAATGAGAGTCTTCAGTGGGGTTTGTCACTGGCAAATCTTCAGCAGTAAACAAGGTTGGTTCTGAAGCACAGAGGAGAGAATGTTTCCAACCAGGGCAGAATACTACTTTGTAGTCAGGATGGTAGCAGTATTCTGTTCGGATTCCAAACCCTTTGTACCACAATCTTCCATTTGCCTTTACAATCTTGCACAAACCCCTTTGACAGTCACTCCTGTTATGAAATGTGCAGTCGTTTTGGGTAATGGAAAAGGAGAAAGTGTGAAATTGTATCAGAGGTGCTGGGAGAAATTAATTCCACCAGCAGCCTGCATCTGATGTGCTACAGGTAAGTAATAAATACAGACAACAAAATATAAAGGTAAGTACAGGTGAAGATGGCTGCAACTAAAAATAAGTAGATTAATAAATAGATAGACAGATGGATACATAGATAGGTGAGAGAGAGAGATGGAGAGAGAGAGAGAGAGAGAGAGAGAGAGAGAGATGGATAGATAGATAGATAGATAGATAGATGGATGGATGGATAGATAGACAGATGGATAGATAGATGGATGGATGGATGGATGGATAGATAGATAGATAGATGGATAGATAGACCGATGGATAGATAGGTGGATGGATGGATGGATGGATGGATAGATAGATAGATGGATAGATAGACAGATGGATAGATAGATGGATGGATAGATAGATGGATAGATAGACAGATGGATAGATAGATGGATGGATAGATAGATGGATGGATAGATAGATAGATCATAGATAGATAGATAGATGGATGGATAGATAGACAGATGGATAGATAGGTGGATGGATGGATGGATGGATGGATAGATAGATAGATAGATAGACAGATAGATAGATAGATGGATAGATAGATGGATGGATAGATAGGTGGATGGATAGATGGATGGATAGATAGATGGATAGATAGATAGATAGATAGATCATAGATAGATAGATAGATGGATGGATAGATAGACGGATGGATAGATAGATGGATGGATAGATAGATGGATGGATAGATAGATAGATCATAGATAGATAGATAGATCATAGATAGATAGAGAGAGAGATAGATGGAGAGAGAGATGTATAGGTAGATATATGGGTAGACAGGTGAAGAGATATATGATAGATAGAGATAGATATATGTAGGGAGAGATAGGTGGATAGGTAGATAGATAAATGGAGAGAGAGAGAGATGGATAAATAAGTGTGTGAGAGAGAAATGGGTAGATAGAACGATAGAGATGGATAGATAGGATAGATATTGATAGAGATGGATAGATGGATGAGAGACATGGCTAGATAGATGGATGTATGTATGGATAGATAGATAGATAGATAGATAGAGAGAGAGACAGACAAATAGATGGGTAGATAGATGATAGATAGATGAGAGAGATATGGATAGGTACATATATGGATAGACAGATGGATAGACATATGGAGAGATAGGTAGATAGATGACAGATAGGTATATATAGATGGATGAACAGATAGAGAGATGGAGAGATAGATAGATGAATGGATAGATGATAGATAGATAGATAGATAGATAGATAGATAGATAGATGAGAGAGATATGGATAGGTACATATATGGATAGAAAGATGGATAGACATATGGAGAGACAGATAGATGACAGATATATATATAGATACAGATATAGATGGATGGAGAGATAGATGGAGAGAGAGATGTGTAGATAAATGGATGGATAGATGATAGATGAGAGACATATGGATAGGTAGATATATGGATAGACAGATGGAGAGATAGAGATCTATATTCAAAGAGAGATGGATAAATAGTTATAGAGATCTATATTCAAAGAGAGATGGATAAATAGTTAGATGGATAGATGAATGGAGAGAGAGATGGATAAATGAGAGGGAGAAATTAATAGATAGAAAGATTGATAGATGGATAGAGATAGATAAGATAGATATTGATAGAGTTGGCTAGATAGATGGATAGATAGATGAGAGAGACACATAGCTAGATGGATGGATGGATAGATAGATAGATAGATAGATAAACAGACAGATAGATGGGCAGATAGATAGATGATAGATGAGAGAGATATGGATGGATGGATAGATAGATAGAGAGAGAGAGAGAGAGAGGAGGAGGGAGGTAGATGACTCTTTAAGGACAAAGCTATTCTTTCCAGTCCCTGTGAAACACATCAACAACTTCTGCAACAGAGCCTGGAAAGCAGATATCCATAGGTGGCTGCACTAGCAATCAAATTTGGACTTTATTACCCACTCCAAGCTGCCTGTAACTCTCCATCTAGTCTAAAAACTGGTTTCTTCCTTCCTGCACACTGGCACACCTCTCCTGGGAAGGATGATGTGCTATGCCCTCTCAGCACACTGCACCTCAGAGCAGTAGATGATGTTGGATATTTTGAAGGGAAAAAAAAAAGGGGGGGGGAAAAACCAAATCAAAAACATGTTCAACAAGGCTAAGACAAAGAAGAGAACCAAATACCAAGGAGAGGTCTGAATGGAGCTGACAAATGAACAGAACAATTTCTTGCAGGAGCAAGTGGTGATCAGTGACAGCATTTCATACAGATGTTGAACTAAGCAACTTGACTTGGGAGTGTCTACCAGAGCAGGGCTGTGCAAGAAAGCAGAGAAGCAGAAAAGGCTAACCCTCAGCCTTGAGAAGGATGTGACACTGTCAGAACTGTCAAATCCTCCAGATACAGAGTGGAGCATGTCAGAGATGTTTGACATGGGAATACACAATGCCTGTAAGCTTCACAGAAGCACAGAAGAATCAGTCAGAGTGGGAAGGGACCACAAGGATCAGCCAGTTCCAACCCCCCTCAATACCCTTCATGCAGTAATAGCCTCAAACACTTCAGAGGAGCTGAGTGTTTCGTGAGCATCCTGGCAGCTCCTGAAGCCAGCTGGGGTCATAGAGTCATAGAATCATAGAATCAGGGTTGGAAGGGACCACAAGGATCACCTAGTTCCAACCCCACTGCCATGGGCAGGAATATCCTACCCTCAATCAGGCTGTTCAGAGCTTCATCCAGCCTGGCCTTAAGCACCTCCAGGGATGGGGCTTCAACCACCTGCCTGGGCAACCCCTATCAGGCTCTCACCACTCTCATGCCAAACAACTTCCTCCTCATGCCCAGGCTGAATCTCTCCACTTCCAGCTTTGGGTAGATTCAGACTAAAGCTTCTTGAATTAGCATTCAGCAGAAGAGGTGTTTCAAAGATGATCATTTTGAGTTTGGGTGGTGGATTAATCACTGTTCAGGGTAGTGAAGTAAGAATCAAGAAGTTGAGTGGGGATGACAAGCAGAAAAACTTAATCACACCAATTAATTGAAACATATTTCCTGAAGGGTTTTTTGTTAGGTTGGTTTTGTTTTCCAGCCAGTTCTGTACTTTCCTACAGTTTTTGAGAAGCAAAAGTTCAATATTTGATGATTTTCTTTTATTTTAAACTTCTACATAATTATTATGATTTGATGCTTGGGAAGAGAAGACTCAAGGATTTACTGTGTCCAGTTCTGAGCTCCTCAATTAAACAGAGAGGTTGAGATACTGGAGTGGGTCCAGAGAAGGGTGATAAAGTTGGTGAGGGGTCTGGAGCACAGCCTTGTGAGGGGAGGCCAATTCCAATTAGCCTCAAAGTAGCAGAGAAGAGTGTCCAAAGAAGAGTGGTTGGTGAGCTCTAGGAATGCATATACACATCCACCTTTCACTACAGTAAGGTGGCTGGGGAAGGACTTTGATTTAGTGATTTATATTTTAGCCTGGAGAAGAGGAGGCTCATGAGTGACCTCATTGCTGTCTACAACTACCTGAAGAGAAGCTGTAGCCAGGTGGGGTTGGGCTCTTCTCCCAGGCAACCAGCAACAGAACAAGGGGACACAGCCTCAAGTTGTGTCTGGGGAAGTACAGGCTGGGTGTTAGGAGGAAGTTCTTCACAGGGAGAGTGATNCCATTATTGATGACCTTTGTTGTTGAGGTACTGAAACATGCCCAGAGAAGGGTGACAAAGCTGGTGCACAGCTCTGTGAGGAGAGGCTGAGGGAGCTGGGAGTGTGCATATTCAACAATCAGAAGAGTACAGCTTACTCTCAGGTTCTTAGAACCCCAAAACTGGCCACACAACAGCCCACACTAAGTAAATTAGCTTCATTCTGTTTTCCAGAGTTAATTAACAATCAATCAATTTTAATTTGCCCCACGTTGAAGGGCCAAAATAAGGATGTGATGGTTTGGGTGTTACCCACCCCCCCACACACACTGTGGAAATCCCCCAGACTAGACTCAGCCAGCTCTGGAAATTGAATGAAGCTTTATATTTACAGCTTAGCACAAGATACAAGCAAAGATTTACAACCTCTACAGCTCTAGACAGAAATAGACAAGTTAAAAAGTGATACAGCAACACAACAGCCCTGCCAGAAACCTGAGTCCACAGGAGGGGCTCCCAACCACCCTTCCACCTTCTCCCACCCCTCTACCTTACCCAAGACTTTGCCTTATGCTCAAAGTAGCTTGGAGGGTCAACCAGAAGGGTTAGGAAGTAGATGGATTAGTCACACAGACAGCAGGTTAGGTTAGAGAGAGAAATTCAGCCCCAGAGAGACAGAGAGCAACTCTGTTATCTGTGTTTGTGTTCTTGTTCTTACCCATCTCTGCAAGCCTTTGAGTGTAGTTGCCATGACCCTTGTTTCCTTTTCACAGCCTGTAATCTAATTCCTCTCACCAAAACATTCCAGCCAGGCTCAAACTAGCACATTCTCAGGTTCTTAGAACCCTTTTTTATTTGTCCACTGCTTCATAAATGTTAAGTTGTTGCTTCAGTGCTTCAGGGATGTCAAGGTGAACCGGTAGCAAGTGCTGATATAAAGAGCAATGCCTGGAAGTGATCTAGTTGCAACTGCTAATAGCAACAGAAAATTGGCTCTGGAGATGCATGATTCACTGTCATTAAAAACCAGTCAGAGGAGTGTATTTGTTCCACAGATGATTGCTCTTTCTGAGAAATTATTAGGCTGAGGTACAGTGCTTGCCTGCATTTAATATGTTTTCTCCTTTTTTTTTTTGCCTGTAAGAAGTGAAAATCTGTGAAGTTTTCCCCACTGCATTTAGTTGAGAGAGTGTTTTGAGCAGTAGTTTTTAAGCATCAATAAATCAATGTGATAGATACATCGATTCTAAATGGCTCTACCTCCAGCAGAGAGTCAGAGAATCAGTCAGGGTTGCAAGGGATCACAAGGGGCAGCCAGTTCCAACACCCCTGTCATGCCCAGGGACACTCTACCCTAGATCAGCCTGGCCTTAAACACCTTCAGGGATGGGGTCTCAACCACCTCCCTGGGTAACCTATTCCTGTTGTTGAGCATGAGGGTGGTGAGAGCCTGGAACAGGTTGCCCAGGGAGATGGTGGAAGCCTCATCCCTGGAGGTGTTTAAGGCCAGGCTGATCTAGGGTAGAGTGTCCCTGGGCATGGCAGGGGGGTTGGAACTGGCTGATCCTTGTGATCCTTTCCAACCCTGACTGATTCTATTGTCTATGAAATCTTCATGGAGGTTAGGAAGAAGTTGTTCAGCGTGCGGGTGGTGAGAGCCTGGAACAGGTTGCCCAGAGAGGTGGTGGAAGCCTCATCCCTGGAGGTGTTTAAGGCCAGGCTGGATGAGGCTCTGGCCAGCCTGATGTAGTGTGAGGTGTCCCTGCTCACGGCAGAGGGGTTGGAATGAGATGATCCTTGTGGTCCCTTCCAACCCTGACTGATTCTATGGTATTTACAAGAGGGAATTAGCAGGGGAAAAAAGATAAAGTGGTAAAATTTGAGAAGGTTGAATTCCTACAGCTTCTCATTGCTCTTTAGTTGCATTTTTACCAGGAGAGAGAAAGATTCTTTCTTATTCAGCTTATTGTCAAAGCTCTTCTAAATATAGGTGAACTCAGTCTGCCATATGGGATGGGTTCCTGCACAAAGACACGTGCAATGACTGCACTACCTCTGCAAAGTGTGGACTGACTTGGCTCATACCTTCTTAAAGAAAATGAAGTCTTGTGGATGCCTTTTGATGCCTCATAAATTAATGTCAGCTGTAAGCTGAAATCTTATCTGAAAGCCACTGCATTTCTTTGCAGGTTAATCTCTGAGACTTGAGATTTACTGATTAAAATGTCTGTCCCTGAGTGGTTTATTAGTCTAAAGCAATGTTTCTCTGCTGGAGCTGTTTCAGGACTATTTCTATTCAATCTCTGATTCTTCTGTCCTCCTGCAGTGGTGAAATACAGCTGGCCCTGTACATCTCATTTCTGAAACAGCACATCTTGCTTTCAAATGAAATAATTTACTCTGCTCATATTTGCTCTGGAGTGTATTATTTGACCAAAAATATTGGGGGGGGAAGAAATAAAAGAGACTTTTCTTATGTTTTGTTTTTCTGGAGTGGTTTCAGTTCAGATAGATCCTGAGGCAGAGGTCAAGGAGGGAGAAGTGGAAAATGCAAGGTAGTTATTTTCTGTTTGGCTGCAGGCAGAAGGAGTGGGGGATAGAGTAAAGCTATTAACCTCAAAGAGATGCACTGGAGTCAAGGGGCTGTATATCAGCAGCTTTCTGTGACAAGGAAGTGTTCCTCACACCTCTTGCACACAGTATCACAGCCTCACAGTCTCACCAAGGTTGGAAGAGACCTCACAGATCATCAAGTCCAACCCTTCACCACAGAGCTCAAGGCTAGACCATGGCACCAAGTGCCACGTCCAGTCCTGCCTTGAACAGCTCCAGGGACGGCGACTCCACCACCTCCCTGGGCAGCCCATTCCAGTAGCCAATGACTCTCTCACTGAAGAACTTTCTCCTCACCTCAAGCCTAAATTTCCCCTGGCACAGCTTGAGGCTGTGTCCTCTTGTTCTGGTGCTGGCTGCCTGAGAGAAGAGAGCAACCTCCTCCTGGCTACAACCACCCCTCAGGTAGTATTAACTACCACCCTACTCCTGTAGGCTACACAGAGTCTACTTAGAGAAACTGTTCAACTTAACTGATTAAAATAATCCAATTTTAAAGTCATTAGTGCCATAGTGTAGTTGGTTGGATAGAGCTGGACAATAGGTTGGACTGGATGAGCTTGGAGTTCTCTTCCAACCTGGTTGATTCTATGATTCTAGCCAGTCACTACTGGTGTGCCCCAAGGATCAGTGCTGGGCACAGTCCTGTTCAATATCTTTATTAATGCTCTAGATGAAGGGATTGAGTCCAGCATCAGTACGTTTGCAGATGACACCAAGCTAGGAGCAGCTGTGGAGCTGTTGGAGAGTAGCAGAGCCCTGCAGAGGGACCTGGCCAGGCTGGATGGGTGGGCAGAGGCCAAAGGGATGAGACTGAACAAGGCCAAGGGCAGGGTTCTACATTTTGGCCACAACAACCCCAAGCAGCACTGCAGGCAGGGGACAGAGTGGCTGAGAGCAGCCAGGCAGAGAGGGCCCTGGGGGTGCTGGGGGAGAGGAGCTGAAGAGGAGGCAGCAGTGCCCAGGTGGGCAGCAGAGCCAATGGCATCCTGGGCTGGCTCAGGAGCAGTGTGGGCAGCAGGACAAGGGAGGTTCTTCTGCCCCTGTGCTCAGCACTGCTCAGGCCACCCCTGGAGTGCTGTGTCCAGTTCTGGGCTCCTCCATTGCAGAGAGATGTTGAGGTGCTGGAAGGTGTTGAGAGAAGGGCAGCAAGGCTGGGGAGGGGCCTGGAGCACAGCCCTGTGAGGAGAGGCTGAGGGAGCTGGGGGTGTGCAGCCTGCAGCAGAGGAGGCTCAGGGCAGAGCTCATTGCTGTCTGCAGCTCCCTGCAGGGAGGCTGTAGCCAGCTGGGGTTGGGCTCTGCTGCCAGGCAGCCAGCAACAGAAGAAGGGGACACAGCCTCAAGCTGTGCCAGGGCAGGTCTAGGCTGGATGTTAGGAGGAAGTTGTTGGCAGAGAGAGTGATTGGCATTGGAATGGGCTGCCCAGGGAGGTGGTGGAGTCACTGTCCCTGTACGTGCTCAAGAAAAGACTGAATGAGGCACTTAGTGCCATGGTCTGGTTGGTTGGCCAGGGCTGGGTGATCTTGGAGGTCTCTTCCAACCTGCTCAATTCTATGATTCAATTAAGCCAGAAGCTGTTATGTCAAATCCTGGTTTAGCAATTGCTGCTCTTCTGTCAGATCTGGTGAACACCACATGTGCAAAGTCACTTTGACTGGGGAAAGACAGCAGCTGTCAAAATAAAACCCATATCCACTCTGCCTGAAGATCCCTCCCTATGAAGTAGCAAATATCCCAGGTTTGAATTTTTCAGTGCTTTTCCCTATGGAAATCATTGCAGTAGCAGCAAAGAAAATGAGAAGTATGGAAGAAAGCCTCTCAGTGTCCCCCCCACACACACTTTTTTTGTGATGCACAACGTTTCTTCTTCCCTTTCCATGTGTTTCAGCCTTTGGAGAACTGGAACTGAGTCATAGAATCACAGAATTGTCAGGATTGGAAGGCTCCTCAAGGAACATTTAATTCCAACCCCTCTGCTACAAGCAAGGAGACTTTCTACTCAATCAGGTTGCCCAGAGCCACATCCTGTCTGGCCTTAAAAACTTCCATGACACAGAATCATGGAATGGTTTAAGTTGGAAGGGATCTCAAAGATCACCTAGTTCCAAACCCCCACCATAGGCAGGGACACCTCCCACTGAGGGGTTCCCACTTGCTTCCTTGCTCCTACTCACAGCATCACTTTGTACATTGGTTCCCTCTACAGTATTTAAGTGCCTAGCAGCAGGAGTTCTGCAAGTGGACAGAAAGCATTTCCCAATGGAAAGGGGAGGTAGACGGTGGAATGGGCTGCCCAGGCAGGTGGTGGAGTTGCCATCCCTGGAGATGTTGAAGGAAAGATTGGATGTGTCACTGAGTGCCATGGTATGGCTGAAGTGGAGGTGTTAGGTTGTGGGCTGGACTGGATGATCTCAGAAGTCTATTCCAGCCTCAATAACTCTGTGATTCCTAGAGGATGAGTCAGGGCTCAGAACGTTTTAAGTCTCTGTGGTTGTGAAGTAATCCTTAGCATCCTAAATTCAACCTCTGAATAGGCTTTAATATAGCCCTGAGGAACTAAGCTAAAGCACAGCTGACTTATCATAGGATCAACCTTCTCAGAGCTGTGGCTTGGGCAACAATTCCTAAGATCTAGAGGTCTATAACTGCTGTGCCAAGTATAAGGGAATGGATCCTTTTAATTGCAGTGACTCTATTCCAAGCCACCTCAGTTTGATGGCTAAAGGTATCATAACCAGTGTGGTGGTCCTAGAATCAACCATCTTGGAAGAGACCTCCAAGATCACCTCGTCCAGCCTATTGCCCAGCCCTGTCCAATCACCTAGACCTGTATAACTCACTCTACTGCTCAGAAATGTAACTACTACAAACACAGGTAAGACACTCACTTCTCAGGTCTGCTCCTTCCCTCGGGCAGTCTCTCTGTGTGGTTGCCTCTGCCTTGACTCTAACCTAAACTAAGAGGAAGGTTAGGGGAAATAAAAGGTTATCTTTCTGACATCTCATCTCAGATTGCCCCACATTTATTATGTGAAATGTACAAGGATTTATCTGATTATTTCTGAAAGGGAGGAAAACAAGGGGGGAGGAGGTTTGAGTCCTACTACACTGACTGTGTTGGGAAAAAGTGTGTGTGTGTGTCTGTGTTACTTGGAACTTGAACACAACTGTTAATATTCATGCACAGATAGATGCATGTAAATGGAGCTTCATTCCTTAACTCCCAGACAGCTGAGTCCAGCAGAGGTGACTTCATTGCATGGACAGGAGGGCAGGCAAGCCCCAGACCATCACAATCAGTTGCCTTCTGTTGACTGATCAGCTTTAGAAGTTCATTCCAAGTTGCCAAGTTCTACTCTTCATGGCAAGACACTGCAGTTGGCTACAGTCCACCATGGGGTGGCTTTCAGTTTCTTTCCAGTTCCTCTGCTCCAATTTCACTTGTTAGGTTTTGTTAGGCTCCCAGTGGGTTCCTCTGCAAGAGGAGGTGCAGAGACCATGGTGCCTGTCTTCACGGGGGCAGCTTGAAGCCAGCAGAAGGATGCTTACTGTGACTCCCCAATGAAACGTAGCTGGAGAGCACAGGTGTGGGGAATGGAAAGCTCGAGCAAGGGTTCTCTGCTTTCTGCACCTGGACTGACCCATATTGTTTGCTGTTCATAGAACCATCCCAGCCATCAGCAGCAGTTTGTCCATAAGGATTCTGTGGGAAACAGCATCAAAGGCTTTTTAGCAGTCCAGGTGGATGATATCCACAGCCTTTGCCTCCCCTAACACCAGCCCTCGCCCACCCACAGCAGCTCCTGCTCCCCACCACCAGCCCTCAAGCTCCCTACCTCCTTCAGGCAGCCACCGCACCCCACCCCGCTCCTCATCTCCTACCAGAGCCACGGCTCCCTCCTCAGTCCATGCCTGCTCCAAGCCGCTCCTGCCCTACTCCTTGCCTCCTCCAGGGGACCCCGGGGACCCCTGGTCCCCCCCGATCCCTGCTTCCCCCAAGTAGCCTCTGCTCCCCCATTACTCACTACCTCCTCCGAACGACCTCTGCTCCCCACCTTACCTCCGCCAAGCAGCCAAAGTTCCTCCCCACTCCCTGCTGCTCCTGAACAGCCTCTGCTCCCTGCTTACTCCTTACTTCCTCCGAACGACCTCTGCTCCCCAACTTACCTCCTCCAAGCAGACCTTGTTCCTCCCCACTCCTTGCTGCCCCCGAGCAGCCTCTGCTCCCTCCTTACCTCCTCCGAACGACCCCTGCTCGCCGCCTTACCTCCTCCAAGCAGCCCTGCTCCTTCCTTACCGGCTCCAAGCGACCGCTGCTCCACCTCGCCGCACTCTTCGCTCGGCCGAAGCAGCTCTGCTCTCGCAGCTCCGCTTTCGCCTGCGCTCCAGAACCTAGGGCAAGAGCCTCAAGCAGCTAAACTACGGCAGAGAGCAGCTCAGCTCCAGCAAGTGCACACACCCAGCACCGTGAGCTATGTGCTGTGTTCTAAGGATGGTTGGCCCTAACCCTAGCGAGCCGGGGGGCCAGCGAGGCCCCCCGGCCTTTGAAACCCTCCACCAAGCACCCGGTGCGCACCACGGGGGACTCACCGGCGAGGCCGGGCGGAGGATCCCTTTGGCCCGCAATGGGCCGAGCTTGGCGCTGCGCCTGCCTGGCCCGCACTAAAAAGGGCAGGGGGCAGGGAGGGCAAAGTGGCCACACCTGGGGGGGGAGGAGACTGCAACAGGCAGCTCGGAGCAAACGGCATCACCTGCGGGCAGCTGATGGCTTACAAGAGCGAACCAATTCGGGGGTGATTGATCAGCTACAAGCCGAACAGATGATAGCAACACCTCTAATCAGAGCCGATCGCACCGTGCCCAGGGCAAACAGCACACTGAAGGAATAGAAATATTACTGGGAGAAAAATCAGTTCCTTTTCGTTGTTAAACCTGCTTGGATTGTCCATACTGACAAAACTCACATAAAATACAGGTATTGAGGGATGAGTTTTTCTTCTCTTGCATGAGCTCTGTTAACTTATTAGAGTTACTTTCATCATGCATTTAAATGAAGACCTTTGCAATTATTTATTACTCCTAAGAAAAAACAGAGAACTAGACCAGGGGAAGAGTCTGAGTCATTTTGTTATCAGGTTTGCTGCAGACTTTTTCTGAGGGGCTGTTCCCACATGCACCTGCACAGCTCTTTCCTAAAGGATTTTCACCCTTGCCCAAGAGCACACTGCAGACTGCATGTGTATGACAGCATTTTGTTTGGAGGAAGACTTCAATTCCTATCCCAGAGAAACAGATTGGGCTCTGGCTGTGGTCTGCCACACACACAAGTGAAGGTTTTTTAATCAGTTGTGGCTTTTGTCTCTGCCTGAGGACAGAAGATGTTGGTTTTGAACTAAGTTCATCCATTAACATCTTTTATTTTGGACAAGGAGGTTTGCATCAGTGTGCTGGTTTCAGGCTGTTAAAATTGGATTATTTGAAGTTCTCTTATTCTATTCAAAATAGAATCACAGAAACATAGAATAAACCAGGTTGGAAAAGACCTCT
>WAAF01013869.1:5630-30580 GCA_013400475.1 Tricholaema leucomelas
TCCACCAGTACCCCCAGGTCCCTTTCCTCCTGGCTGCTCTCAGCCACTCTGTCCCCAGCCTGTAGCGCTGCTTGGGGTTGTTGTGGCGAAAGTGCAGAACCCTGCACTTGGCCTTCTTAAATCTTATCCCATTGGCCTCTGCCCACCCATCCAGCCTGTCAAGGTTCCTCTGCAGGGCTCTCCTACCTTCCAACAGATCAACACCTGCTCCTAGCTTGGTGTCATCTGCAAACTTACTGATGCTGGACTCAATCCCTCATCCAGATCATCAATAAACATTTACAATTCTGGTTCTCTAGAACAATAAACCAGATAAGAATAAATGTTGTTAAAGAGCCATAAAAAGAGGAGTATGACAGATAGCAGGTTTTTGATAATGTATCTTGTTGCAGATCAGAGATTAAGTCAAAGAACATGGTAACTTGACAATAAACTTTGAGCATGAGATATCAGCCAAACCAAAAATCCTTTGGTGGTTCTGGAAGAACACACTTCTGCCATAAAAATCTAATTACCAAGCAGGTTGCCTGCCCATGTCAGTTAGACTGCCCAGGCTGCCTCTCAGCAAAGAAGCCTAGGATGTATGTCTCAAAAAAATCAGCTGCTCTCACTGTTTGGTGTGAGATGAAAGCCATGGACCAGTCTGGTTTTCTGTATAAGGGAAGGGGAACCTGTGGGTGAGATTTAAATGGACAAAATGGCTTGATGAACTGCATGTGAAAGAAGGAATGGTGACAGCTTTTCTCTACTTGTCAGGAGAGAACCCGCCAGTTAGTGGAGAGCGGAAGGTATGACACTACGGATGATTTCACAGTGGTTATGCAACCGTTTCTGATGAACACAAACATCCCAAGGACAGAGGTACAAACAAACAAAAAAAATGCCCTACATTGAATCCTGATGCACTTCCACTGACTTTTCAGAATTGCTTTGTCTGTTAATGTGACCAGCAGTTCATTCATCGTATTGATAAGCAGCAGATGCTTATGGAACAGATCGAAGTTAATGGGCAACTGGAATATAGACCATGAAGTCATGGTTTGGGGTGGTGAATTGACGCCACTGCAATCAACCATGTTGTAGAAAGTTCGAAGTCTTCACCAGGGAGCACTTGCCCTTTATCCCCTATCCATCACAAAGTCCTTTCCAGCAATTTGGTAAATGACTTTTGAGGCATGTGAGTCTCACACTAGAAGACTTTAATATCCAAATCTCAGGGGAAATAAGAAATACAATCAGTATCTGTGCCCAAGTATTTTGTTCCAGCGTTGTAGTGGTCTGTATTCTTTATTACTTTGGAAATCCTCAATTAAAGAGCTTTAAAGAGTTTCTTCATCCCCAGTTACTAGCATTGAAGAGTTTCTTCATCCAAGTTACTAGCATTGAAGAGTTTCTTCATCCCCAGTTACTAGCATTGAAGAGTTTCTTCATCCCCAGTTACTAGCATTGAAGAGTTTCTTCATCCCAAGTTACTAGCATTGAAGAGTTTCTTCATCCCCAGTTACTAGAATTAAAGAGTTTCTTCATCCCCAGTTACTAGCATTGAAGAGTTTCTTCATCCCAAGTTACTAACATTTGCTGGCCTTGTTTAATTCTCTTGGCCTTGGAGGCCTTTGCAGCTGCTTCAGTTTTAAGTCAGCTAGGCTATCTTTCTGGAGGAGACAGATCTCTATGCACAGCTTGTCACATATTTACTGCCTCTGTCACTCAACTTTTTCTCTAGGAGGGGTTGCCAGATCGTTCCTATTTTGCCCCAGATTGTTTCCACTTCAGTCAGAAGTCTCATTCCCAGGCTGCACGTGCTTTGTGGAACAACATGGTAAGACATTTAAGGGTTGTCCCCTCACATCCTGCCCTTGGCAGCAGGCTCTGCCTCAGATTGCAGCTAGGTAGTTTGCTGGATCTCTCCTGAAGCCCTACTTGCATTTACAAAGGAAAAGAGTGATCATGTGAAGAAAGGTCACCTGAACTGTTAAACCAGTCATATCAAACCAGTAAATCTTAACTTATGTTAGATGTTGGGGTTGCTGAGACTTCCCTCATGGAGATAGTGCCTGCCCGTCACATTGATCATCAGGCCACATTCGTGCTGTATGGGAATTAGCCTTTTCAGCACACCAATAAGTAGTGCATGGAGGCGGCTGCCAACATGGGTGCAGTGCATTGCAGTTGTCCTGGTGTGCTGCTGGTAGCGTGGCATTACCCATTGCTCTCTGATGCTCACTCACTTTTCTTCTATGCACCTCCTGTTTTCTGCCAGCTGGAACCTTTAGGGGAGAAGAAAGATAATCAGCAAATGGAAGATGAGATTGTTCTCAAATGTCCAAGTGAAGTAAGTTGCAAGGGTGTCTGTATTGCTGGAGGTGGAGGTGCTTTGAATGACTGGGAGTCTGCGTGAGCCTTACCAACTGCCCAGAGGGCTGTCTTGGTGAGGGGAATCTGGCTTTTGCTCACATAGTTTATGCCACTGCCACCAGTAGTAGGCCTGTAACTAGTGAAGTTCCTCAGAGGTTGGTAGTGGGACCAGTATTATTCAATATATTCTTTAATGACCTGGATGAGGGCACAGTGCACTGTGAGCAAGTTTGCTGATGACACTGAGCTGGGTGCAGTGGCTGCCACACTGGAAAGTTGTGCTGCCATTCAGAGAGACTTAGGCTGGAGAGTTAGGCAGGGAAAAATTGAATGAAGTTCAACAGGGGCAAGTGTAGAGTCATGCACCTGGGAAAGAACAATCCCAGATATCAGTATAGGTTGGGAAATGACCTGATGGAGAGCAGTGAAGGGGAGAAGAGCCTGGGGATCCTGGTGGATGGAAGGATGGCCACAAGCCAGCAGTGTGCTCTTGTGGCCAGGAAGGCCAATGTCAGTCTGGGGTGTATTAGAAGGGCTGTGGTTAGTAGGTAGAGGGAGGTCCTACTTCCCCTCTACTCAGCCCTGGTGAGGCCTCATCTGGAATATCATGTCCAGTTCTGGGTCCCCCAGTTCAAGAAGGACAGGGAGCAGCTTGAGAGAGTCCAGCACAGTCACAAAAATGACTAAGGAAGCTGAACATCTTCCTTATGAGAGACTGAGGGAGCTGAGGCTCTTTAGCTTGGAGAGGAGGAGACTAAGGGGTGGTCTGGTTAATGTTTACAAATATGTAAGGGCTAAGTGCCAGAAGGATGGAGGCAGGCTCTGCTGGGTGATGCCTCATGACAGGACAAGGGGTGATGGGTGGAAGTTGAGGCATAGCAGGTTCCATGTGAACCTAAGGAAGAATTTTTTTCTCTGTGAGGGTGACAGAGCACTGGAACAGACTGCCCAGGGGGGTTGTGGAGTCTCTCTCTCTGGAGATACTCAAGAACAGTCTGGATGTGTTCCTGTGTGGTCTGCTCTGGGTGATCCTGCTTTGGCAGGGGAGCTGGGCCAGCTGATCATGAGGATGCTCAGAGAGCTGGAGCACCTCTGCTGTGAGAACAGACTGAAAGAGTTGGGGCTGTTCAGTCTGGAGAAGAGGAGGCTCCAAAGTGACCTTATTGTGGCCTTTCAGCATCTGAAGGGGGCCTACAAAGAAGTTGGAGAGGGACTTTTTAGGATATCAGGGAGTGACAGGACTAGGGGGAATGGAGCGAAGGTGGAGGTGAGGAGGTTCAAACTGGACATGAGGAGGAGGTACTTCACCATGAGAGCTGAGGCCCCATCCCCTGAGGTGTTTAAGGCCAGGCTGGATGAGGCTCTGACCAGCTCGATCTAGGGTAAAGTGTCCCTGCCCATGGCAGGAGGGTTGGAACTAGATGATCCTTGTGGTCCCTTCCAACCCTAACTGATTCTATGATTCTATCTTTTGAGGTCCCTTCCAGCCCCTGGCATTCTATGAGTGCTCTCCCATGAGATGGAAGGCAACGCTGTCCTAGTGGTAAGCTTCCTGACAGCCATGTGTCATGGTTAGCAGACACACAAGACAAGGGTGTTTGGCTTACCCAGTCAGGAACATCGAGTATGCCCTCTGAATGACAGAGCTTCAGTGGGGGAAATGGAGCATCAAAGGCTCCAGGCATCACAGCTCTGCAGGGGTCTTTGGGTCTGCTCTTCAGTGGGACTGCAAATTTCTTGTTAATCATAGAATCATAGGATAGTTTAGGTTGGAAGGGACCTCAAGGATCATCCAGCTCCAACCCCCTGCCATAGGCAGGGGCACCTCCCACTAGAACAGGTTGCTCAAGGCCTCATCCAGCCTGGCCTTAAATGCCTCCAGGGAGGAAGCATCCACAACCTCCCTGGGCAACCTGTTGCAGTGTCTTACCACCCTCACTGTAAAGAACTTCCTCCTAACATCCAATAGAAGTCACAGACAGAAGTGCTCTGAGCCTATCCTGTAAGTTCTGCCTGTGTAGAAATATTGTCCCAGGACTTACACTGTTACCATATGGATTTTTAAAATGCCATATATGTTCTCAGGAGTTCATTTGCGTCAAGCTGCTAATCATCTGCAGACATCTGAGAACTAAAGGCTGGGGAATGAAAATCTCCATGTATTCCCCTGATGCTTTGCACTGACTCATGTTGCCTTGTTTTGTAGACCGAGCCATTCCTGAGGACATATAAGAACAGTAATTACACATACCCCAGCCAAACTCTAGTAAGTGTCAACATCACCATCCCACTGTTACTCTGTTGCATCTGTTCCTGTATAGTAACCGTATTAATCATGCTCTGTGCCGCAGGTGAAATCAGTTTTTGGCCAAAGAGGTTTGGGAGGCTAAGTACATGGCACAGAAGAGGAAAACACTCCCTGAGTTAGGAAAAATGCATCCAGAAACACCTATAAGAACATGTGCCCGGGCAGCATGTTTATCTGTACAGGATGCAGGAGCAGAGAGGTCATTCTGCCCCTGTACTCTGCACTGGTTAGACCACACCTCGAGTGCTGTGTTCAGTTCTGGGCCCCCCAGTTTAAGAGGGACATTGAGATGCTTGAACGTGTCCAGAGAAGGGCAACGAGGCTGGGGAGAGGCCTCGAGCACAGCCCTACGAGGAGAGGCTGAGGGAGCTGGGATTGTTTAGCCTGGAGAAGAGGAGGCTCAGGGGAGACCTTATTGCTGTCTACAACTACCTGAGGGGTGGTTGTGGCCAGGAGGAGGTTGCTCTCTTCTCTCAGGCAGCCAGCACCAGAACAAGAGAACACAGCCTCAGGCTGCGCCAGGGGAAATTTAGGCTCGAGGTGAGGAGAAAGTTCTTCCCTGAGAGAGTCATTGGCTACTGGAATGGGCTGCCCAGGGAGGTGGTGGAGTCGCCGTCCCTGGAGCTGTTCAAGGCAGGATTGGACGTGGCACTTGGTGCCATGGTCTGGCCTTGAGCTCTATGGTGAAGGGTTAGACTTGATGATCTGTGAGGTCTCTTCCAACCCTGATACTATATGATACTACTCTGATCTAGGCAATACTAAATATAACTCCTGAATTGAGCAGCTAAGTCCTGTCTGGTTAATTACTTGCTAAACAGGCTCTGGTTTGTCCACTTGGTCTCTAGAAGATCATATTTACTACTGACTGTATTTGCTAGCCAAATGCTATTCAGCTTTCTTCTTCTCTTTAGAATTACGGAAGCCAGCTGCTATGCGAGGACAGGTCTCCATCCTTCCCTCCTTCAACTTCAGGTAGCCTTGTCTGCTTTGTGTTAAGAGGATGGATTATCTTCAACTATACTTCAAAATGAGTTATTATTGTTGCTGAAATGATTCCTGGACTGTGAAAATTGCTACCCAGAAAAATGTCCAGTTTTTCAGCAGCTGCTTAGTAATACCTTACTACTGCACAAACATTCTGACCGAGTGCTTAGTGCGTCGCTTAACTCATTGTCGGTGAAGAGCTTCCAAACATCTCATGATGAACCCCAATTTATCTGCTGTCATAGCCTTTAAGTGATGCTACCTAAACCTTGGGAAAGAAAACTGAACATTGTGGCTTCATGTATGTTAATCTAGGACGTAGCTGTATTCAGTTTTTCAAATAACTTCATGTTGTTGTCTTCTTAGTCCTTCTGTCTGCCTCCTTACAGCTTTGATGTAGTGTTCGTGATTTGCCTGATACTGCATTGTTAACCTGGGTATTGTTTGCAACTTGTAGGGATTCTGGATGTCTCCTGCCCACCACACACAACAAATTCACCCAGACTAGACTAATTCAGCTAGAAGTTAAGGAATGAAGCTTTATATATGCAGCTTAGCATCATATACAAACATCTCAAGTTGTGCCGGGTGAAGTATAGACTGGATGTTAGGAGGAAGTTGTTGCCGGAGAGAGTGATTGGCATTGGAATGGGCTGCCCAGGGAGGTGGTGGAGTCACTGTCCCTGGAGGTGTTCAAGAGAAGACTGCATGAGGCACTTAGTTCTAGTTGACTGGCTAGGGCTGGGTGCTAGGTTGGACTGGATGATCTTGGAGGTCTCTTCCAACCTGGTTGATTCTATTCTATTCACCTTTCAATATATTTACAATATATTACAATTGTTTACAACTGTATACAGTTATATACAAGTTAAAAGTAGTGCAGGAACACAATACCCCTCCCAGCAGCCACAGTGCCCAGGAGGGTCTCCCAACCACCCTTCCACCTTCTTTCCACTCCCTCTCACCCTCTCTCTTATCTCAGGATCTCTCTCTGACATGCAAGATGAGCTGGGAGAGGACAGCAAGGGAGGTTAAGAAGCAGAATGGTTAGTTGGAAAGTGTGCAGGGTCAGGCAGAAGGGTTAATGCAGCAGAGGCCAGCCAGAGACTCTCTTATCTATGTTTGTGTCTGTGTTTTTACATGGCTCAGCAGAACAAATAGGTAATATGGACATCACCTTCTTTTCCTTTTTCACAGCCAGTGATCTAATTTCTCTCATTAAAATATTCTAGTTAGCCTCAAACCAGCACACAATTTACTGTTCTTTACTCCTTGCTCTTCTATCTTTTCAGTGGCAATGTTAAACATTGAGACACTAAAAAATAAACAAGTGCTACTGCTACAACCACATGAGATGAGCCATAGAAAGTTTTATCATCTGGTGTGCTAGTTTGAAGCTAGCTAGAATGTTTTGGTGAGAAGGACTAGATAATAGGCTATGAAATGAAAACAATGGTGATGTCTACTTCCCTCACAGTCTCGCTGAGATGTATTAGAATTAAAAGCAAAACAGAGATAAGGTCACTTCGCTGGGCACTTCGCTCTGGGCTTTGCTCTCGGCTCTTTGCCTGCTGGGGAGCTGGGGCTGCTGGCTGAACTCCATCTTGNAGGCAGGAGACACCCAAATCACCACATCTGGGTGTTGCAAAACCATCACATCTGCACATCAGAATGAGCAATGGCATGCTTCACATACACAATGGTGAAAAAGAAGAGCTGTTTCCTGTTAAGTTTAACTGCATCTCTCTCATTGCAGTGCATACCCTAAAGCCAGCTGATGTGAAAATTATAGCAGCCCTTGGGGATTCTTTGACGGTGAGATGATAATGTTTTTAATATTCTCTTGGTGAAACTACAAACATCTGCCTGCTCTAGTGAAGGGGAAATAGCTGTTGTACCTAGAAGCAAAGATCTAATCATTCTTGGATGAGAATAGATACAGCAGCTAGAACAAGAAAGAAGGTGTCAGTTCTTCAGCACTCTGTTCCCCCCCACGCACATATTCACATGCTTTTGAACTCAGGCAAAAACACAGGCAAATCATTTAAAGAGCTGTTTAAATATCTGCTGATTTTGAGACAGAAGAGAGTGGAGAGTGGATGCTGTTGAAACTCATGGGACATTACACAAGTCTTAGACTACTGTGTATTTGAAAGTTTTTCTGAATAGGAGCAGACTGGCAAACCTGCTCTCTTGACTCAGTCTTTCAGTGACAGTGTGTGAGTAAGTTGGATAATAACACCTTTTCTGTTTTAGCGTTAATGAGATAAGGATATGCAGAGCTGAGAGCCCTCTGACTTTATCCATTTCAGGATATATTCAGTCTTTTCATTGTGTCTATTTTAACTTATGGCTTATTATGGCTTATTTCCTTATTAAGGAGTAGTTCTCAATGGCTATGATTTTCGTTGGTAGCCTAGAAGTAATACATCCCAAGATCCAGACATCTTATATTCCAATTATGTCTTTCTGCCTAGAATTTCCATACTGGTCAAAAACTGAAATCCTACAGACATCTCAAAGAAAATAAGCAACACTGGGCAGAAAGATGTAATTGAGTGTAGTTTTCTCTGAATCTGAGCCTTGACAACAAAGACATTGTGTGTACAGACCGTGAAGCATTTACAACTCTCCAGCAGGCATGTTGCTGAAACTCCTGTGTGCAGGAGGCTACTGATACAGGGGTATTTGAATGAAAGCCTGCAGTATTGGCAAAGAAGTTATTCTGCATATAGCTCTGGTTGCAATATTATTATCTCCATGATCTTGCAGATGTTTGTGTTTCTAAGTGTAGTCTGTAGAAACTAAGAGAAAGATCTGCTGTCATAGAAAGTACAGTGGTGCATTGCTGTCTCAGAGCTTCGTCTGACCCATGTATAGTTATGCTGAATAAATTCAATAAAGCTTGTACATAGAAGAAAATGTAGTGTTGTAGGTAGCAGTAAATAGTCTGGTCTTGTGCTGTTCTGAAGTACTACCCTATACCCAAATTTAGCATGAAACTATAGTAACATAGCTGTCAGACACATTGCTTCTGAATTCTGGTGGTGTTTTAGGAGGAGGTGTGTTTGCAAGCTTGCCTCTTGCTTCCAGCTAAGTGTAGAGAATACTTTCCTCCTTGCTGCTGTACTACTAAGTCTCTTAGCACAGTGCTTTTCAAATGGATATAAAAGTATTATGGTGCTTCTTTCTGAAAGGTTTGTTTGTTTCCGTTGAGTTCATATAGCTGAGTTCTTCAAGTTAGCCAGGAAGTTTTTATGTGTTTGAGATGTTTTCATCATTCTCAACTAATGCAACCCATACACAAGTTACTCAGCTAATCTAGACCCATGGGGAAAAAAAAGCCTTCATTCCATGGCTCCATTGGGTGTCATATACTATATGATGCTTGTAAATAATTATGAAAGGTATTAATGTTTCTTAATGCTTAATAATTAACCTTCGTCAGTAAGAAGGTTGGGAGAAAGCCAGATGGCTTCTAAAGCCTTTGAAGAGACAGATTTAAAGGTAAGTAAAATTGTTGTGTATGACTTACTACTGTATTAGTAACTGTGTTTTAATTTAATTTGATTAATGTAAAATAATGTCTAGGCTGGTACAGCAATTGCCTCAGATAGTCTCCTGGATTTGGACATCGAATACCGGGGACTGTCCTGGAGGTGAGTCTTCAGCTAAGGTGATGAGGAGGTGTTTGCACTCTTGTATGGAGAATATTGTTCTTTTCCTTGAGTTTTGAGGCTTTCTCCTGTCAGAAAAGTTACTTCTTGGGCTAGCATTTTTGTGAAGATCTATCAAGGCACAAGATTTGTCGTAAGAGTGACTTTACAGGAAAATGTTTTCAGCAATGGTTTTTAAGCTGGCCTTTTGTTTTCTCTCATGCTTTCATCTGTAAGTGCTTGGGACACTTAGCATTTTTCTAGTGGGATAACATGTTGGAAAGCTACAGAACTAGAGAAAAGTCCCTGGAATAAACAAATCAGAACTGGTTGCTTTTGGGACTTCCCAGAATTTTCTGTTCCTGAAATTTTTATGCCAGCATGGAAACCAGGTTGTTCAACCAGACAACTTTTACCACATGTAGCACACAGTTGTGAAACAGAATTTTTTTCAACATGATGATGTAGCTTAGTTGACATTGACTGAAGCAGTTCTGTGCTGTCCTAACACATCTCCATAAGATAGAGCTTAGCCTCAGTATGTCACTCCAAGTTGAAAAAAAAAATGGAGAGAACATGCCCTTGTGCAGGAAGCAGAAGAAAGAATGAGAAGCTGCTGCTGTGGCTCTCTTGTCACTCAGGGACTGGATGTTTGGTGCTGCCTTAGAGTGATTTCATGGGGCTGGCTCTGGCCTCAAATTCAGCCTTCTGATACGCAGTACTTTATGGCTTCTTGATTCAAGTTTGTAGCTGTCCCAGGCATCTTTCTACAATTTCATAGTGATTAACTATACCCCTGTACAGCTGCAAGAGCATTAAATATTTCTGACAAGCATCTTTCCCACTGAAACCTCAGATACTGTCTCCAATAGCTCTTTTGCTTCTGTCCTACCCAGGAAATCTGATAGACTGATTTCTACCAAGGTAACACCTCTTTGCATTTTCTCATGATGTGTGGTAGGTTTTCACTTGGCTGTATAGAGCTAAGAGATGAATTACTGGTATTTTTCTTTCTCATTTTAGTATTGGAGGAGATGCATCATTAGAGAATGTGACAACTCTACCTAGTAAGTAAATGCTTTGCTAAATCTAATTGGCAAAATTGAAGAGAGGGAATAGGCTGATTCCTGGCATCTTTATAGAAAGCTCTTAAGCATCTCAAAGCTTGTTGTAACCAACAAGAAGAAACAATAACCTAGAACTAATGAATAAAAAGTTGCTTTCAGCAGTGAAGATGAGAAACAGACAGAAATTCCCTCCCTCTCTTTTCACTCCCTTCAAAGCTGCTTAGAGTGGTATTTCTAAACAAGATTGCTATATCCATACTTGTGATGGAAGTAACATTTGCCTTTAATAAATAATCCACTAGGGCTTTATCCAAAAAAACAGATGTTTGCATACAGTAGATCTCTCTGGTAAATAAAGCTGACTACTCATTCATGTAACCCAAAGGGAATAATTTTAACTTTCACTTCACTGGAACATGCAACTTCTTGTAGCTCAGTCCATTGTTATCCACTCAAGATACAATTTGGATGAGCTGTAATAATAAACTTCCATCTGAAGAGGGCCAATCCTTCTACGTGTTACCCATTACTGTGAATAGAATGTAACAAGAACAGCATCAGAATAATCAATTAATTCACTGGATGCTATCACATTTGACAAAGTCTTTGTGGAAATGTGGTTAAACTCAGCCTTTCAGATTACATTAGCATTTACAGTTTATACAGTGAGAACCAAGGAAGTTGACTTCCTTTTGGGGACTGCTATGAAGGTCATGGATAGTGTGGTGAGGTTTCATCAGAACCCATGCACCTGAGGCTTTCTTCATCATATTTGTCAGTAGTATGAGATTTTGCACAGGTGTGAAGCAGATTCATCCTCTAGCTGAAAACAAGTTCCTGCTGAGCTGAAGCTTCCTTCAGGTTTGCTTCACAAGGTCACCATCAAGTGACTGGATTTTGGTTTGGGCTTTAATCACTGCAACATGACAGATAACTGCACACAGTAGTCCTCAGTTCTGCTCATTTTATCCAGTGGTGACAGTGCAGGACACAAGAAGTATGCTGTTGTCTACCAGCTGGTGATCCCTATTGCTACTGCTTGGTGGATGCATCTAGTTGGTCAGAGGCTGCAGCCAGCTGTGCAGAGCTGTAACAGTGCTGGTGTGTGCTAGTTCCTGTAGGCAGAGGTCAGGTGTAGTCATTTTCCTTTTATTGTCATCTTTTGCAGACATCCTTCGGGAGTTCAATGCTATGCTTGTGGGCTACTCA
The DNA here is from genome assembly GCA_013400475.1 of Tricholaema leucomelas. Taxonomy (NCBI): domain Eukaryota; kingdom Metazoa; phylum Chordata; class Aves; order Piciformes; family Lybiidae; genus Tricholaema lacrymosa; species Tricholaema leucomelas. The sequence continues at coordinate 17,213 of WAAF01013869.1, forward strand.
ACTGGCACTGGGAGTGAGAATGATTCAAATGCATTCCTTAACCAGGCAGTTCCTGGAGCACAGGCTGAGTATGTAGCTTTTTGTTTTACATGTTAGATGCTGGATACTTCAACTAATTACCTTTCAACTGTCTCATGCGCTGTCACAACTTGCTCTGAACAGCAAACAAAACCAGTCTAGTTAGAGTGGAATATTGACTCAAAACAAGTTAAATGCATGGGCTTATTTCATAGATGAACTTTCAAATGAAGCCAGCAGCCCTCATTATGAAATCCACAAACAAGACGCTGGCAGAAGCTGTTTGGTACTGGTGGATTGTACCTTTCTTTTTCAACATCTATTAATTTATCTATTTATATGTTAATAAATTTCTGAGACCATGGACAGTTTCAGAAAATGAGCATGTAGTGAATTGGCAAATTGATACTAGGAGAAACACTAGGTGAAATCTTCCCAAATTCAGGCTTCAGGAGAAGCAAGAGGGAGAGTGGTTAAGAGAGAGGACAGAGACCTAGCCACAACCTGGAATCTGAAGAAAGGAGAATTGCTGATGGTCATCTATGGTGTTCGGTGCATTGCAGACCTGGTGCAACTGCAGCTAGTTTTGCCTATTTAAATAGGAATTGTCATGTCTTGCAGTCATCTGAATTTGGCTCTCTGCTTTTAGTCACACCTGGAAGGCTGCCTGAGTTGAGTTTTGCTATGCCTTTTATCCTAGAAATCCGTGGCTTCTTATTGTAGGAGTCAGTGCTGTTTAACTAACAAAACAGATGGCTGCTGAAATTCGGTCACAGTTTGGACACAGGCTCTGGCAAACCATACCTGGATTTGACATTGTTAGTTGATATTACTTGGACCTCAACTTGTTTGTTTGAAGAAAAATTCCTCTTCAAAGAGGTCTTGGAAGTGAAGTTCAAAAGCTGAGATGATGGCTTGCTGTATCTAAGCAAAGACTGTTGGGACTTTTCTGGTATTTACATTGCTTTTCCATGGTCCTTGTGTAACTTCTGACTCATACTAGCTATCTCAGCAATTGGTTGGATTTCATGGCAGAAATCATCTACTAGGTGCACTACCATCTCTTATAGTCCCTGCATACCTGAAAGAAGGGATTTTGTTTTCCAGTGCTGACTGGATGAATGACAGTGAAACGTGTGAGGACTGTGGCTCTGATTCAGCCATTCATGAGACTGTTAACGTACTTCTGTATGCAATACATATCCAGGCTAGTTTCAGTTTTTGCTTGTTACAGGCAAGAATGAGATAGGTGCCTGTCTTGTATTTCATGTCACTTAAATCCTTTATAGGCTGTTTGGAATAATGGGAGGACTTCAAACAGGATATTCCACCACCTGAAAATCATAGAATCGTTTTGGTAGAGCAAAGACCTTTAAGATCACCAAGTCCAACCAATTTTCTAACTCTGCCAAGTCTGATGCTAAACAGTACCACATCTATCCATCTTTTCAACACCTCCAGGGATGGTGATTCAACCACCTCCCTGAAGAATCCCTTCCAACATTTGATAACCTACCCTTCCAGTGAAGAAGTGTCTTCTAATATTCAATCTAAACTTCCCCTGGTGCAACTTGAGGCCGTTTGCTCTTGTCCTATCACTTGTTACTAGGGAGAAGAGACAAACACTCACCTTGCTACAACCATCCTTTCAGGTAGATGTAGAAATGGAGGTCTCCCCTCAGCCTCCTTTTCTCCAGACTGAACTACCCCAGTTCTCTCAGCTGATGCTCGTAAGACATGTTCACTCTTCACCAGGATCATTAGCTTTTCTCTGCACCTACTCCAGAACCTCAATGTCTTTTTCATATGAGGATCCCAAAACTGAATACAGCACTCAAGATGTGGCCTCAGCAGTGCTGAGTACAGGGCATAGTCTCTTCCCTGGTTCTACTTCAGCAACTCCATGCCCTTCTTGTAGTGAGGGGCTAAAACTGAGTACAGTACTCAAGATGTGGCCTCACTGGTGTTTAGTACAGAGGAACAAGGGTCCTCCTTGTCACGCTATTCCTGATACAGGCCAGGATGCTGTTGGCCTTCTTGGCCACATGAGCACACTGCTGGCTCATATTCAGCTGGCTGATCAGTGCTCTCAGGTCTTTCTTTGCTGGGCAGCTTTCCGGCCACTCTTTCCCAAGCTTGTAGTGTTGCATGGAGTTGTTGTGATCAAAGTGAGGACCTGGCATTTTAACCGTGTTGAATCTCATACAATTGGCCTTAGTCTATCAATCCAGCCTGACTAAGTTCCTCCATAGAGCCTTCCTACTCTCAAGTAGATCAGCACTCCTGCTCATCTTAGTGTCATCTGCAGACTTACTGAGGGTGCACTCAATCTCCTTGGCCAAATCATTAATAAAGATATTAAAAAGAACTGGATCCAAACCTGAGTCCTAGGGAACACTTCTTGTGACTGACCACCAAGTAACTTTAGTGCCATTCACCACTGCTCCTGGAGCTGGCCATCCAACAGGTATTTTAACCACTGAAGTGTCCACCCATCCAAGCCATTAGCAGCCAGTTTCTGTCAAATGCTTTACCCATGTCCAGCTAAACAATATCTACAGCTTTGCCCTCCTTCACTAAGCAGCTCATCTTGTCATATAGGAGATAGGGTTTGTCAAGCAGGACCTGGCCTTCATCAATATATGCTGACTGGGCCTGATCACCTGGCTACCCTGCTGGAGCTTTCCAGGCTTAAGTCGTCAGTATGACTTAAAGCAGTTTATATCAGCAGCAACTGAGTTGTTACTATTAAGTAGTTAATTGTTAAGTGTATGATATGAGTTGGTGCTTGTTAGTACTGTGTTCAGTTTTGAGCTCCCCAGTTTAAGGTGGACAGGGATCTGCTGGAAAGGGTCCAGTGGAGAGCTACGAGGGTGATTAGGGGACTAGAGCACTGCATGATGAGCAGAGGCTGAGGGACTTGGGGCTGTTTAGTCTGGAGAAGAGAAGACTGAGAGGGGATTTAATAAATACTTGTAAATATCTGAGGGCTGGGGGTCAGGAAGCGGGGGACAGGCTCTGCTCACTGCTCCCTGGGATAGGACAAGGAGCAGTGGATGTAAGCTGCAGCACAAGAGGTTCCACCTCAACACAAGAGGGGACTTCTTTACTGTAAGGGTCCTAGAGCACTGGCACAGGCTCCCCAGAGAGGCTGTGGGGTTTCCTTCCATTCTCTGGAGCCTGTCTGGATGCATTCCTGTGTGACCTGAGCTAGATTGTATGGTTCTACTGTGGCAGGGGGATTGGACTCAATGATCTCTTTGGGTCCCTTCCAACGCCTGACATTCTGTGATCCTCGTGAAAATATCTCTTTCATCTATACAAATTAGTGTTCTCTCTTCCCATGCAAGCAGCTGGATAGAATAAATGTGGTGAAGCAGAGCAATCTATGTTCTGCAAGCATGTTCTGTAAATATTCAGCAAGGAGATGCAGTTACCCTGCTTTCTGGTACTCTTCTGTTGTTTCTCTGTCTCATAACTCTCTGTAGAAAGGTATGCAAAAATAAAGTCCTCTAAATTACTACAGTAATATCCCTGAATTTTGAAATGCCTCTTTTAGGGTGCTCTTTTGTCACACTGTGTCTCTTGATGCATCTGAGAAGATGCATGCATCCTAGTTTAACATTGAAATGTACTGCAATATAAGGAAATGTTTCCCTTGCTTGAGGTGTTTAGCCCTGGAATGTGATGATGCAATCTAGCATTTGTTCTTTATCAGCCATCCTTCTGTGGTTCAGAGGGCAAATACGGTTCACCAGCTAATGCTGATATTTCAGAATTGTTACCTGGCCAGTCTCAATTTGGGGCACTAACCTGGAAATTGTCTTTAGAGGTGCTGAGAGCTTTCCAAAATTGGGTAGGTTGGCAACCTCATCAGCTTTTGGAAACTAGGTTTACTATTTGCAAGGTCTTGTAATGACAGGATGAGGAGTAATGGGTTTAAGCTGGAAGAGGGGAGATTTAAACTAGATGTTAGGAAGAAGTTCTTTACAGTGAGGGTGGTGAGACACTGGCACAGGTTTCCCAGGGAGGTTGTGGATGATCCCTCCCTGGAGATGTTCAAGGCCAGGTTAGATGTGGCCTTGAGCGACCTGTTCTAGTGGGAGGTGTCCCTGCCTGGATGAACTAGATGATCTTTGAGGTCTCTTCCAACCTAAACCATTCTATGATGGTGTGATTCTAAGTGTAAGAGTTTCTTAAAAATAAATCAGTGGCTGCTTTGAAGAATTTTTTCGTGAACTTGATGGCAATGTAGCAATGCAGGTCTCATTCAGCAAAACATTCCTACACCTATACTCATTCATTGCTTAAACATGTGCTGGACTTAGGGATAGAACTGAGGCATGTTGTTGTAGCAAAGCCAAGCTAAGATCTCTGATGCCACTTGAAAAAAAGGAGGTTAGGAATTTAAAGCTGAGAAGAGAAGAATCAGTGAGAGGAACTGAACATCAGTATCGTCCTTTAGCAAACTGTTTCTGCTGATCCAAGAGATGAATTTGGTGGAGATCACAGCCAGCCTAAGGCAGGATGGTTGATTGCTGGCATTGCTTTGTTTGCTGCTCCATGTTAAATGTTTCTGACTGCCTTGGTGCATCAGAACTTCAGTGACTCTATAAGAAATTGAAGAGGCTGCAGTCTGAAAGCTCAAGAACTGCTATTTTCCTTTGAAATTGAATGAAGCTTATTATTTACAGCTTAGCAGAATATACAAGCAGATATTTACAGTATATACAGTTATATGCAGAAATAGACAAGGTAAAAGGTAGTACAGAAACACAACAGCCCTCCCAGATAGCTGAGTCCCCAGGAGGGGCTCTCAACCACCCCTTCACCTTCCCCCTACCCCTCTCAACCTTACCCCAGTCCCAAGGAAGAGTAGAGGTTCAGCCAGGGGGTTAGGAAGCAAAGTGGATTAGTCAAAGAAACAGAGAGTGAGGTTAGAGAGAGAGAGAGATGCAGCTCAGAGCTGACCAGCAGCAGAAGTTGTCTTTATCTATGTTTTGATTCTTCTTCTTGTATCTCTCAGTAAGCCTATGAGTGTAGTAGCCACCACCACTGTTTTCCTTCCACAGCCTGTAGTCTAATTCTTCTCACCAAAACATTCTAGCTGGCTTCAAACTAGCACAATCAATGTTGAAGTCAACACCGTAGCTTATACATTTCCATAGTAAGAAGAAAAGGAAATCATGACCACTTGTGATAACTTTGGCATGTAAGTAAGCATATTGAACAGGAGCAACAGCAGACATTTGACAGAACTTGTTCCCCACTAAATATTTTCACATTAGCATTAGGTCAGTATTCAGTTTGAGTGGTCAGAGACATCTCCTGCTCCTGAAGTAAACACAGTGTTTTGAAGGAGAGCTAAGCTCTGGTTGCCATGTAAAGCAAGTACCACGCTTATTAATGTCAGCAGTGCTTCCAGGAATGATAGTCAGTGAAGTGTTTCTAACAAGAGCCTGAAGGGACATGCAGCTCATGTCATATCACAGAGCTGCCCAGAAGGCCAAATCTTTCCAAGCACATTTACTTTTCTATGCATATTTGAGGATCAGTGTGTCAGGGCAGTCAAATAAGGTTGAAGTGTTCCACCTAACTAACAAGAAATTTGTGGTTGTTTACATACACACAATCTAGCTTGTACTAGCACATGACATGGTGCTTGCTCTTCCATTTGTTTGGTTTGGGTGGGATTTTTTTCCCATTCTGGTAACAAATACATTTGGTTGACTTGTACAAAATAATTTTCTTTGATCTTGCCTAAGAGTAGTGAGATGCAGTCTAAAAATCACAGAATGTCAGGGGCTGGAAGGAACCTTGAAATCTCATCCAGTCCAACACCCCTGCCAGAGCAGGATCACCTAGACCAGATCACACAGGAACGCGTCCAGGCAAGTTTTGAGTATCTTCAGAGAGGGAAACTCCACAACTCCCCTGGGCAGCCTGTTCCAGTGTTCTGTCACCCTCACAGGGAAAAAAATCCTCCTCATGTTTACATGGAACTTCCTGTGCTTCAGCTTCCACCCATTGCCTCTTGTCCTGTCATGGGGCATCACTGAGCAGAGCCTGGCTCCAGCCTCCTGGCACTCACCCTGCACATCTTTATAAACATTGATGAAGTCACGTCTCAGTCTCCCCTTCTCCAAGCAGCACAGCCTCAGCTCTCTCAGTGTCTCCTCATAAGTGAAATGTTCCACTTCCTTAATCATCTCTGTGGCTTTGAGCTTGACTCTCTCAAGCAGTTCCATGTCCCTCTTGAACTGGGGGGGCCCAGAACTGGACACAATACTCCAGATGTGCCCTCACCAGGGCAGAGTAGAGGGGCAGGAGAACCTCACTCGATGTACTTGCCACATCTTTTCTAGTACACCCCAGATATACATATATGTGTATGCACAAAAGACAGAAAGCAATCAATGTACCATTGGAAAACAGCAATGCTGTCATCTTGTGATGGTTTGGGTATCTCCCCCCCCCCCCCCCCCNGTGAGAGAAGTAGACCTCACCATTGTTTTAATTTCTCAGCCTATCATCTAGTTCTTCTCACCAAAACATGCTAGCTAGCTTCAAACTAGCACACATCTTAACTTGTCTAAGTAATCTGAAAGTCACTTGGATCATTAATTACCCTAGAAAGGCAGTGTGCACAGAGATCTTGAACTGAAAATTAAGTATTGAATCATAGAATCAACCAGGTTGGAAGAGACCTCCAAGATCATCCAGTCCAACCTAGCACCCAGCCCCATCCAGTCAACTAGACCATGGCACTAAGTGCCTCATCCAGGCTTTTCTTGAACACCCCCAGACATGGCGACTCCACCACCTCCCTGGGCAGCTCATTCCAATGCCAATCACTCTCTCTGTGAAGAACTTCCTCCTAACATCCAGCCTATACTTCCCCTGGCACAACTTGAGACTGTGTCCCCTTGTTCTGTCACTGGTTGCCTGGGAGAAGAGATCAACCCCCACCTGCCTCTGGGCACAGGCTTCTGAAGTGAGGCCGATGTGCATAGTGAATCCTGAAACACTTCAGCTTTCCAGGGGCATGGGATGAGGTGCGTGCACAAACATCATCATTCAAGAGCCCATCTGGGACTTGGGATTTCTTTGTTTTAGGAATAGATTGACAGCAATCTAGTTTTAAATAGGCCATCTACTTACAAACATGTTGTGTCTCTTCACAGAGAGAGTGATTGGCATTGGAATGGGCTGCCCAGGGAGGTGGTGGAGTCGCCATGTCTGGGGGTGTTCAAGAAAAGCCTGGATGAGGCACTTAGTGCCATGGTCTAGTTGAGTGGCTAGGGCTGGGTGCTAGGTTGGCCTGGATGATCTTGGAGGTCTCTTCCAACCTGGTCTATTCTATTCTATTCTATTCTATTCTATTCTATTCTATTCTATTCTATTCTATTCTATTCTATTCTATTCTATTCTATTCTTTGGCTTTTCAGCTGGTTTAGGTGCTAAGTGGACTGTAACAGAAGCTAAATTTACAGCTCCAGATTAATTACCAAACTTGAGTAAAACCAGTATTTGACTTAAATTAGATTTTGATTTTCCACAAAGATGTGAACACGTGCTTTGATCATGGCAACAGGAGGATTGCTCTTATTGTTCAGCTCTCCTGATACCTATCAGCTTGATTTAATCTGTCTGTATGTCATTAATGTTGATCTTCCCATAATGGTGTTTCTTTCACTCACTAGTTGTCCTTATTCACAGGCACTTATCAGCCCAAGCAAGAAATCTCCTGAGAGTAATGAAAACTGATCCTGTAAGTTGTCTGGGACTCTTTTAATCTTATAGCATGAAAAGAAATAGATGTTGTGTCTCATGATATATCTACTGGCAATGATACCATGTGCATATCACAGTGTCAGAGAAATTCAGGCTGCTTATTTTCTTCTTCATTGCACAGAGAATTGACTTAAGTGCTGACTGGAAGCTCATAACAGTCCATATTGGAGGCAATGATCTGTGCAACTATTGCAAGGACCCTGTGAGTAGTAAAACTGATTAACTGGAACTGTAGTAAGACTGTGATGTCAGAGTAGAAACACACTGAGGGGAATCCGTGGATCCTTGAAACCTTGACAGAGGTAGTATGAGTTTTATGTGCTGCTGTATGTTGTGATAGTAGATGCTGGCAGTGCCCTGGAAGACAAACAGTTGCCAGCAAGTGGAAGGGATGTTTTCTTTCTGGCTTACTCCAGGGTAAGAGCCATTGTCTTTGCTTCTGTCTTTTGATCATGAGTAAAAAAGCTCAAGGAAGAAAAGCTTTGCTCTTTGGTGTGGTAACTGCTCTGCTGTGAACGTAGCCTCTTTAGACATCCAAGAAAAAAAATTATTCAGCTTTGAGCTACCACTAATGGAATCTTACAATTATCATCAGCCTGTAACATGCAGTGTGGGGAGCTGCTGAGCACAGGCAAGGTGTGTAAGAGGGACATTTGTGCAGTGCTCAGTGTCATTGGAATTTTATGTTTCTCTGGATTGTGGAGAAGTCTTTAGGGCTACCTTAAGGAGATGATGGGAGTTGATTGGGCAGGTGGCAAGAAAAAAACAACTTTCTCTGCCAGCTCTTAATCTCTTGCCTTTTGATATGCTCACTTCCTGTGATCACTTTCAATTCTCCTGCAAACCCTCATCCTTGAGAAATTTACTGCTTCTGCAGGAGCCTCACTAGGCACCTTTGCTCCTGCTGCTGCCAAGTTTTATAGGTTTATTTATGGCTATGACCTTGACTAGCAATGATTTCACCTGATTTTACTAGAGTTTGTCAGGTGGCTGTGAGCATGCCTATGGCTGCTTGGTTTATGCTGTTCAGCATATTTTTAGATTAGATTCCTTCCTACATCTTTACCTGCAGGATCCAGTGCATTTGGGTTAAATATACTGCTATTCAGCCAGGGTTGTTTTAAATCCAAAACTTCACTGAGTCCTTCTATATCTTAGATTAACTGATATGCTTAAAATCCTTGGTCTCTAGAAAGAAGGAAGAACATTTGACTGACCAGTGTTGTATGGCAGAAAAAGTGAATTAATGTGACTCTTCAATCTTCCAACCAAAATGCTTTCTTTGTGTCTTCATTTAGCAGTAATCTCTTCTTTTCTGTCAGGATCACTACTCAGCTGAGAATTTCACCAGAAGGATTCAAGAAACTCTTGATATTCTGCACGATGAGGCAAGTGCTATGAAATTCTTGTGACAATCTAGCTTGTACTAGCACATGACATGGTGCTTGCTCTTCCATTTGTTTGGTTTGGGTGGGATTTTTTTCCCATTCTGGTAACAAATATATTTGGTTGACTTGTACAAAATAATTTTCTTTGATCTTGCCTAAGAGTAGTGAGATGCAGTCTAAAAATCACAGAATGTCAGGGGCTGGAAGGGACCTTGAAAGCTCATCCAGTCCAGTCCCCCTACCAGAGCAGGATCACCTAGACCAGATCACACAGGAACATGTCCAGGTGGGTTTTGAATATCTCCAGAGAGGGAGACTCCACAACCCCTTGGGCAGCCTGTTCCAGTGTTCTGTCACCCTCACAGGGAAAAAAAGTCCTCCTCATGTATAAATGTAGCTTCCTATGCTTTAGCTTCCACCCATTGCCCCTTCTCCTGTCATGAGGCATCACTGAGCAGAGCCTGGCTCCATCCTCCTGGCACTCACCCTGTACAACTTTATAAACATTGATGAGGTCACCTCTCAGTCTCCTCTAAGCAGCACAGCCCAGCTCTCTCAGTCTCTCCCTGTAAGAGACATATTCAATTCCCTTCATCTTTGCAGCTGTGCTGCTTTCAAGCAGTTATATTGGAGACAGGTAACACTGGACCCTGGTGTGGGATAAAAATCAAAAGCTTATTTGGGGGGACACTTTTCTGTTTGTTTGGTTGGGTTTCCAGCAATGAAGGAAGGAAAGGGATGTCAAATGGCTGGATCTGGGGGCAAAATCCAAGTACTGTGTAACCATTTGCTTCTAAACTGAAGTCTGACTTCTCTTTCAGGTTCCAAAAGCTCTAGTGAGTGTAGTTGATGTGATGAACCTCCTCCCTCTGAGACAGTTGTTTGTGGATAGTCAAGTTCAGTGCCCGACTTACCTGGCGGAGTAAGGCTTCTTTGACTTCATTTTGTTTACTGTTTGTGATGATGAAGCATATTCTAATCCCATGTGTTTCTCATCATTTAAACTGATGTTGAAAGGTAGTCCTACAGACATCCCTTGTTTGAGCCTTCTCTTGGCTTTGGCCAAAGTGCTGTGTTTTATCTATGTCCAGAACTGTAAGGTTTCCTGTGATAATGTACCCCTCACTGACCTTGGGTTAAACATATTGATACAGGGCTCCTCAAGGTGGGGCTGAAGTCCACAAGCATTTGAATTTTCAGGCCTTTTGAGGAAAAATGAAGCATTTGCAGTGCAGATAAATTCCTCCTATTTCAGAAGATTTATTGCGATGAGTAATCTGCATTCTTTCCTGATCCTCCAGGTAGGGATAAATTCTGTGTCTTGAAAATGCAGAAGGAATTGTTGACTGGAAAGGTATCAGCTCAGAGGTGATACAGCCAGTACTTTTCAAAGATCTGCTTTCAAATTCCAGAGGGATTGGCATGCTCCTCTGCCAAGCTCCAGGGCCTTTGCATACCAGGCTGTAATGAATGGCACAAACTATCATAGTACAATGTATATCACTTTGATCCTTGGGAGTGAAACTAAGGTAATTCAGAGTAGTATCACTTATTTGAAGTGTAAAATGTGGTTAAGGGTTGAAATAATTAACGATGGCAAAGATAGGACATTTTCACAGGAACCCAACTGTGTAGATTTCCTTGTTGCTCCCAAGCCATGAGGGCACTGAGTGTAAAGGGTGACTTCTACAGTTTCAGGTCTCTAACTCTCTTTTCCTGTTTTCTCCTCTAACTTTTCCCACAGTTATCTGTGTAGTTGTGTTCTCACAGAAGACAACTCACTGAATTTAACTATGGTGAGAGAAGCCACCAACGCTTACCAGGTATGTTTACAGAGATTGGCACAGTTACTTTATTTCCAGTTGAGGTGAGCTCTTGATTACCCAGGCAACATATTACTACAAAATTTTACCCAAATGGGCCTATGAGCTAAGCAGGTGGTAATTGGATGCTATCCAAAACACCATATGACCAAGCAGTAAAGCTCTTATGAAAAATTTTGGGGTTTAGTATAGATGGAAAGGTGAGAGTTTAGTCACCAAAATCCTCTTCCTCACAGGTAGTCGTAGCATTGTGTTCCAGCTTTCTCAGTATGATGGTTTGGGAGTTACCCACACATGCACATCATGAAATCACCCAGACTAGATTCAGCCAGCTGGAAGTTAAGGAATGAAGCTTTATATTCACAGCTTAGCACGATATACAAGCAGATATTTACAGTATATTACAAGTATTTGCAGCTATATACAGAAATATACAAGCTAAAAGTAATACAGAAACACAATACCCTTCTGTTTGGGTTTGGGTATTCCCTGCTCCCCCCCCCCCCCCCACTTCAGAAANCAGCTCCAAGCTTGCCAGCAGCAGAAGCAAGACTGCTTAATCTATCTTTTGCTTTTTGTTCTTAGACATGTCAGCAAGCCTATGAGGGAAGTAGACATCACCATTGTTTCCCTTTCACAGCCTGTGATCTAATTCTTCTCACCAAAACATTCTAGCTAGGCTCAAACTAGCACACCCTCCCAGAAATCAAGAGTGCCCAGGAGGGGCTCCCAACCACCCTTCCACCTCCTTTCCTTCTTTCCGCCCCCTACTCTTACCTGCTTTACGTGCAAGGTGTGCTGGGAGGATCGGCAAGGGGGGTTAGAAGCAGAATGTTTAGTTGGGTTACACAGATCCAAGCAGAACTGAAGAAGCCCAGGAAGAAAAACACAGACACTGAAATCCAGCAGATAGAGAATGCCTTATCTATGTTTGTGTCCTTGCTTTTATACATCTCAGCAAGCCTATGAGTGAAGTAGACAGTATCACAGTATCACCAAGGTTGGAAGAGACCTCATAGATCATCAAGTCCAACCCTTCACCACAGAGCTCAAGGCTAGACCATGGCACCAAGTGCCACGTCCAACCCTGCCTTGAACAGCTCCAGGAACAGCGACTCCACCACCTCCCTGGGCAGCCCATTCCAGTAGCCAATGACTATCTCAGGGAAGAGCTTTCTCCTCACCTCAAGCCTAAATTTTCCCTGGCATAGCTTGAGGCTGTGACATCACCATTGTTTTCTTTTCACAGCCTATAATCTGATTTTTCTCATTGAGGATAATTGGAATACTTCAAACCAACAGACTCAGGCACTTTGCAAGGCTTTTGCCAACATTTGTGACCATCTAAGGAGTAAAAGCTTCCTTCTGGGTTCTCAGGATCTTAAAAAAAAAGAAAACCCTAACCCCCCTTAGTTAAGATACAGAAATGATGGATTGTTGGTGATTGAGCTTTACTTTCCTGCAGCTTGGCATTCAGAGACTAGTGGAGTCTGGCAGATATGACACTCGCGAAGATTTCACAGTCGTCATCCAGCCGTTTTTCCATAATCTCAAGATTCCTCTTGGTCAGGTATGATCTAATAAGACTTCTGCATGCAAAGGACTGAGTGTGGTTATCTAACCTACAGAGACTGTATGCAAAGTAGTTTCATCTTGTTCTGTGCTTTTCTTATTAGAACCTGTTGCTTTTTGGTATTGCACAATAGATGTCTTCATATAGATAGAAATTCCTTGATATGCATGTTGTGCTCTCAGTATTAATTCCTCTTTTGGAAAATGAACAAAAACTGAAATTAAGAGGTTTGTTTGTGCATATTCTCTAGGGTACATAAATATTTTTCTGTCTTGAAATATAACAAGATTAATAAAAGTCAGAGATTAAATTACAGTTCTTAAAGCAACTTTGCTGCATTACTTCATAGAATCATAGAATGGTTTAGGTTGGAAGGGACCTCAAGGATCATCCAGCTCCAACCCCCTGCCATAGGCAGGGACACCTCCCACTAGAGCAGTTTGCTCAAGGCCTCATCCAGACTGGCCTTAAACACCTCCAGGGAGGAAGCATCCACAACCTCCCTGGGCAACCTGTGCCAGTGTCTTACCACCCTCACTGTAAAGAACTTCCTCCTAACATCCAGTCTACATCTCCCCTTCTCCAGCTTAAACCCATTCCCCCTCATCCTGCCATTACCAGACCTTGTCAATAGTCCCTCCCCAGCCTTCCTGTAGGCTCCCTTCAGATACTGCAAAGCCACTCTAAGGTCTCCTGGAAGCCTTCTCTTCTCCAGGCTGAAGAGCCCCAACTCTCTCAGCCTGTCCTCATAGCAGAGGTGCTGCAGCCCTCT